>CALYLW010000905.1:0-203816 GCA_944989445.1 Ampullaceana balthica | reverse complement strand
TGGTTAGTGAGGTGAGATATTGGTGGTTAGTGAGGTGAGATATTGGTGGTTAGTGAGGTGAGATATTGGTGGTTAGTGAGGTGAGATATTGGTGGTTAGTGAGGTGAGATATTGGTGGTTAGTGAGGTGAGATATTGGTGGTTAGTGAGGTGAGATATTGGTGGTTAGTGAGGTGAGATATTGGTGGTTAGTGAGGTGAGATATTGGTGGTTAGTGAGGTGAGATATTGGTGGTTAGTGAGGTGAGATATTGGTTGTTAGTATCTTCAAATACAAATCACAATGTTATTGTTCTATGTTTAGATGACCGAGTTATCTGTCACTTGTGTTTCAGGGACTTGGCGAGGTGGTGGCTGTTGGTGCTGAGGCCAACACGAAAATTGGACAAATTGTTGTATACTCAAAGTTTGGGGCATTCTGTGATTACATTGTAAGTTCTTTGAGAAATAATAACATTGGAATTAAATTGTTGAAGTAATTGTGTAACAACGGTACCGTGTGCAGTAACGCCATTAGCAGGCCTACCATGGGTTAGCTACAGTGCATACTAATGTCTATTGTCTAATGTTTGAAGGTTGTTGATGAAAGCAGCGCCATCCCCATACCATCGAGTGACCCTGTGTTCCTGAGTCTAATGGTCAGTGGACTGACAGCATCCGTTTCCTTGGAGAAGGTGGGTGACCATGAAATACCAAGCATCAAATAATATATTTTTAGTAGTGCATGAAATACAACAACAACAATTGCATCCATCATGAAATAAAATAAAGTAAGGTTTTTAATTGTTTACAAGACGAAGATCAGACGGGGAACAAGACCTACATGGTCACTAATACTAATAGGCCAATACTAATAAGACCTACATGGTCACTAATACTAATAGGCCAATACTAATAAGACCTACATGGTCACTAATACTAATAGGCCAATACTAATAAGACCTATATGGGCAATAATAGGGCAATACTAATAAGACCTATATGGGCAATAATAGGGCAATACTAATAAGACCTATATGGGCAATAATAGGGCAATACTAATAAGACCTATATGGGCAATAATAGGGCAATACTAATAAGACCTATATGGGCAATAATAGGGCAATACTAATAAGACCTACATGGTAAGCTTGGACAAAGAAAACTTTGGGGCACTTTACAGATCTCTACTCTAGAATGAGTTGACGCACAGACAGTGTGTTAGTCTGTACTACAGACTCTGCAGTGCATTGAACAAAGTTCTACTATTAATTGGTCCAGCAATTCTTGGGTTATCTCCCAGGCAAACAACTTATTGGACACACATGCCAGACTATACTGGCCTAATGCTTCTATGGCTACATACTGTAACATAGTCTCGACTAAATGTAACATAGTCTCAACTAAATGTAACATAGTCTCGACTAAATGTAACAGTCTTGACTAAATGTAACATAGTCTCGACTAAATGTAACATAGTCTCGACTAAATGTAACATAGTCTCGACTAAATGTAACATAGTCTCGACTAGATGTAACATAGTCTCGACTAAATGTAACATAGTCTCGACTAAATGTAATATAGTCTCGACTAAATGTAACCCTGCTTCAACCACAAAAGACCATCAAATAAAATAACTATATTTTTGTGGGCTGTAAAGTGTCTAACAAGAGTTAAAAGCCCCCAACCCCACACACAGCTGTCCACCCCCACTACTGCTTCGTTGTGTGTGTGTGTGAGTTTGTTGTCAATTTGCCATCAATCTGCTGGGGTCGGCTGAGTGGCCAGATCTCAGGGCACCAAGATTTAAAATGACCATTTCATGTTTTGTTTCACCATTTCTCCAATCCACAGGAGGCAGACCTAACACCCGGGAAAACTGTGCTTGTTACAGGTCAGATTACTTTTGTTTAACAGCTTAGAGAAATAATGTGTTTGTCAGTGTGGGTGGTGGGGGGTAAAATCAGGCGCCCCCCTCCCACAGTGTCATCATAATTTTTTAAAACCTAAAGAATTTTCGACCAAGTTTATCCCACCCAGTATTGCATTAAAGTGTCTTATTACAGTAAAAGTAATAGCATCAAGTCTTTAAAATAAGCATACTATTACTAAATTCTATTTCACAACGACCAATAGTCATGTTTTCATATAAATTATTATAAATATATAATATATACTTATACTGTACTTATACATTATAACTACATGTACTTTAAATAATTGATATGCAAATTACTGTTAATTTTAACCTTTGAATTAATGTCATTTCAAGTTCAAGTAATGTAGTATTACAGAAATATATTTTGTACTATTTGAATGAATGATAAAATATGTATAATTTCAGTAACTGTTTAACAATGTTTGTATTTTTATTGTGTCCCAGCTGCTGCCGGTGGAACTGGCCAATTCGCCGTAAGTTTATATTTGTACGTGTACTTATATGATATTCTCATTTGTTGAGTGACCTTTCATCATTCATTGACACTGTCAGTGGCAGGTAGAAACTGATAATATTAATATAAACATTCAGCAGCCTAAAAAGTTATTAAAAATATTTGTTATTTTCTATTCTTCAAAACGAATGTATTAGGACAGAAGTGCTCAAAAATGGTTACAGATATATATTTCATGGAGTTACTGTACTGCCCTTGTTTGAATGTTTTAGGTTCAAATAGCCAAACTGGCAGGCTGCCATGTTATTGGAACATGTTCTAGCGATGAGAAGGCAGAATTTTTAAAGGTGAGAGTTAAAATTCATTAACAAAGTTATCTTACTTAACACAAATGTAGGCAAGTTATGTCTGTCTCTTTGATGATTGTTGTATGTCTGATTCAATAGAATTGTCTGTTTAATTTTAATTCCATGGTTTGAATTTTGCAAGGTATTTCTCTTTGAACAAATTAAACCTCTCATTTAGGACACCCCCTTCCCCCCACACAGATCGTGATTTATAAATGTCTAATAACAAATAAACATTCACTTTTACATTATAAAAGTTTCTCAATCCCATGAATCACTTTTAAGACATCATTTTCCATCAATTTTTTTTTAAAAGTTACTCTAAAAACTTAATATGTTTAAAGTAACTGATGATAAAAAATATAGCAAAAGCAATAGTGGCAATAGCAGTAGTAGTAGTGGCAATATCAGTAGTGGCAATAGCAGCTCCCATACCAAATGTGTTCTAAAAGTTTATTAAAAAATTATATATATATATTTTTTACAGGTTATCAATTATAATTCACAATTATGAAAGAATACCTAAATGTTTAGGTGTACATTTCATATGGGAAAATTTACATCAATTGTCCCTCTTTGAATATTTCAGAACATTGGCTGTGACCGAGCTGTCAACTATGTCAAGGAATCTTTGGATGAAGTTCTAGCTAAAGAGTATCCTGTAAGTCTAACCTGATGATTCAGATATCATATAGAATGGGACTGCAATAAAGCTTTTAAATAAAATACAAAATACACAAACAAATTGTGCAATGACAATGAAAACAATAAATTTGAGCCTTTATTTTTAGACTGACACGACAGTAAACGTTTCGGCTAATGCCTTCATCAGTACAACATAAAATACATTCTTACAATTCTTACATAAGTAATAATAACATTCTTAAAACATATTGCATTTTAAAATATTTATGTTAAATAAAAAGAAAGGAAAAACAAAAACAAACATGGACACAGAATATAGTAAAAAGGGGGAAGTATCCAAAGTTACAGTAAAAACCACAACGGGAACAAGATTCTGCAGTTAAGTAAAATTTTGAATTTGGTTAATTCCATATGGAGCCAACGTACCAAATCTTTTTATGAGTCTATTTTCCATGTGGATTCTATCATGGGTATTGCTTGCATATAAAATACCAGTTACTGCAATATCTGATATGCCGTTATGGTCAACACTGTTAAAATGTTGAGACACAGGACATTGAGCCTGTTTATTTATATTATACACCCACGTAAATTTTATTACACCTCTTGCAAAGAATTGCATAAATCACGTTGCGACTTGTGCAAGTGAATCCATCTTTTATTAAGAATTTTTCAAGAGGGAAAGAAATGTTGTTAATTTCCATCACATACCGACAAGTATTGCAACAGTTACGGTTGCAACCTTTTGTTCCAATATGTGCTTTCATTGTGAGAAGGTGACTTCTTACAAGAATATCTCTGAGGTTTCTATCTCTCCGGAAAGCAAAAAGAGGAGGTTTTTTGAAGACCTGCTGAGTTAGAGGGTCAGCCATAAGGATTGGTCGGTTTTTGAGAATCACCTGGCGGGCTTTAAAATTATGAGGATGAAAAGTTAAAATAAATTTGGATCGATCACATTGATCAGAAACAGATGAAGTAAATGAGTCCTGTCTGGTCATGCCTTTAATTCGATTGACAGCGGATATTAAAACTGTTTCCGGGTATGACCTCCTTCGAAAAAAGTCCAGCATTTCATTACTTTTCTCAAAAAATTCTGCCTCATCACTGCATAGTCTTTTAAGTCTCAATAGTTGCGAAAATGGGATAGAGCTCTTACAAGATTCAGGATGGGAAGATGTGTACATAAGGAAACTATGGCTGTCTGTAGACTTGTAAAAAATGGATGTGGATATTTTATTTCATTTCAATTTAATTTGTATATCCAAAAAATTAACAGCACTCCTATGGATTGTTGAATTAAATTTGATTGAAGAATGGAAGATACCGACGAAGTCAATAAAACTTTGCAATTGTTGCATGTCCATTTTTGTAATTGCAATGCAATTGTCAATGTATCTCATGTAGTACTCTGGAGAGATACCTTTGTAATTTTCACTCCATAGGTGTTCCAAATGGCCCATAAATATACATGCATAACTTGGTCCCATTTTCGTTCCCATGATTCAGAGAGAGAGAGAGAGAGTGAGAAAGAGAGATAGTGAGAAAGAGAGAGAGAGAGAGAAAGGGAGAGTTTGTGTTGTATAACCAGAGCTTGAATAAATCAAGTGCCAATAAGGTCAATGACTAGAGGCCACACAACTTTCTGCATCGTCTGTAACATGTAAACAATTGTGTAGCATGTCAATCTCCACTGGAGGCAGACTTTGAGTTGGTCAGTTGGTCACCCTCCTGTCAGCAGGTGGAACTTGGAAATAACAAACCTTAGAATAACAAGGTTCTAAGTCGAATTTGTGATCAAAATAAGTTATAGTCCATGTTTTAATCTATCATGGGAAAAATATGAAAGCTGCATCTTGAGACAATTTTGTGGGAAGTGCAGAATAACAAGTTTCAAACTCTATATACTATATAGGCCTACTGACATCAAATTTTCAAACGTGAATATCTCGGTTGGACCAAAAGTTCACATAGAACCTTGTTATTCTAAGGGGGTGATATATGCAGTTTCATGTAATTATTTTTTTAGCAATATCTGAACCTAGAATTTGAATAGTTCTGAAGGGTTTGAGATTATTTTAGTTTTACATTGATGGATGGCACTGATAAACAGTAAAATCTTTGACCCACTCAAGACAGCAGCAATCCAATCGATGCCACTGATAATATGACTATGACACTGAGGTATTCTTTTTTGGAAGGGGTGGGAAAATCTCTCTGGGGTTCTTTATTTAGCACTGTGAGTGAGGTAACAATATCATGAGACCCATTGTATCATCACTTCTAGTAATTATTTTCCTGATTACACTACTTTACTTAATGAAGATAAAAGTCAATGAAAAGTTTCTCCTCTATGTTTGATTTTGTCTCTATGCCCCAGAAAGGTGTTGATGTTGTGTATGAGAGCATAGGAAATGAAATTCTGGATGCAGCTTTGAAAAAGTAGGTATTTCCCAACCAACTTTAATCAGCTTTTACAATCTCTATTTAAATCAATATTAATAAGGTAGGGGATATTTGATGGAGAGTTTGGAATAAAACAGTTATTTTCACCTTGCCCTCCTAATCTAATTACACTCTTGTTGAAGATTAAAATAACTGAAAGAAAAAAGAATAATGGCTTGAAATTATATTTGATTATTTAAAGTGACTACAGAGATTATTGAAATCTTTGAGTAGTTTGAGGCTGCCTAAACATCAACTAGGAGAAGCAGTTGGTCTGTTGTCAATTTATGCTACTGTTTATTTGAATGGATGGCCTGGGCAGGTTTCTATGCTACTCTGTTTATTTAAATGGATGGCCTGGGCAGGTTTCTATGCTACTCTGTTTATTTAAATGGATGGCCTGGGCAGGTTTCTATGCTACTCTGTTTATTTAAATGGATGGCCTGGGCAGGTTTCTATGCTACTCTGTTTATTTAAATGGATGGCCTGGGCAGGTTTCTATGCTACTCTGTTTATTTAAATGGATGGCCTGGGCAGGTTTCTATGCTACTCTGTTTATTTAAATGGATGGCCTGGGCAGGTTTCTATGCTACTCTGTTTATTTAAATGGATGGCCTGGGCAGGTTTCTATGCTACTCTGTTTATTTAAATGGATGGCCTGGGCAGGTTTCTATGCTACTCTGTTTATTTAAATGGATGGCCTGGGCAGGTTTCTATGCTACTCTGTTTATTTAAATGGATGGCCTGGGCAGGTTTCTATGCTACTCTGTTTATTTAAATGGATGGCCTGGGCAGGTTTCTATGCTACTCTGTTTATTTAAATGGATGGCCTGGGCAGGTTTCTATGCTACTCTGTTTATTTAAATGGATGGCCTGGGCAGGTTTCTATGCTACTCTGTTTATTTAAATGGATGGCCTGGGCAGGTTTCTATGCTACTCTGTTTATTTAAATGGATGGCCTGGGCAGGTTTCTATGCTACTCTGTTTATTTAAATGGATGGCCTGGGCAGGTTTCTATGCTACTCTGTTTATTTAAATGGATGGCCTGGGCAGGTTTCTATGCTACTCTGTTTATTTAAATGGATGGCCTGGGCAGGTTTCTATGCTACTCTGTTTATTTAAATGGATGGCCTGGGCAGGTTTCTATGCTACTCTGTTTATTTAAATGGATGGCCTGGGCAGGTTTCTATGCTACTCTGTTTATTTAAATGGATGGCCTGGGCAGGTTTCTATGCTACTCTGTTTATTTAAATGGATGGCCTGGGCAGGTTTCTATGCTACTCTGTTTATTTAAATGGATGGCCTGGGCAGGTTTCTATGCTACTCTGTTTATTTGAATGGATGGCCTGGGCAGGTTTCTATGCTACTCTGTTTATTTAAATGGATGGCCTGGGCAGGTTTCTAAAGCCATGATTCACTTTACAGTGTGGCAGTGTTTGGGCGGATCATTATCATTGGTTCCATCTCCAACTATGAGGGTGTCAGTGTGACAGCCGAGATGCCTTCTAAAAGTAAAGTTAATGGTCCTCTCGCTGTAAGTAGTCAATGATCATAGTAGTGGCTTTCTTAAGTACTTAATGATCACACTAGTGCCTCGCTGTATGTATGTGTGTAAGTAAAGTATCATACAAGTCTCTTGCTTCAAGTTCAAGTGTTAATTATTATTCTCTGTGTTCATTAGACTTTTGTTGCATATTTTTTTTTACCCATGCCAAATTCTATGGGAGAGCTGCCCAACGAGAATAAATGATAATTCTAACAAAATTTTTCATATATCATGGGACATATTGGTATGTTAGTACTAGAAATTATTACATTCAATACTAGAATTTTGTTTTCTCCTGATTTTTGGTATGTTAGTACTAGAACTTATTACACATTCAAATCTAGAATTATTTTGTCTCCTAATTAGCTGTTGAGGAAATCTGCCAGCATGCGGGGGTTATTCCTGATTCACTATCGCGATGATTTCCCACGCCACCTGGCCAGTCTGTCCAAGCTCTACTTGGAGGGGAAACTCAAGATCTCCACGGACAACGGATCAGGGGCGCCAACTGGGCCTTTTGTGGGGCTTGAGAAGGTGCCGGATGCAGTGGAGGTGAGAATTAGGAAGGAAGAAAGTAACCAAACAGTTCAAATTATTGTCTATACTTGACAATGAGCATAGGTTTATGTACAATTTGTGTTTCTTTTCTCTCCCCTCACAGTACATGTATTCTAGAAAGAATGTTGGTAAAGTTGTTGTAAAGTTGTGAACCACATAACAGCTGATATTGACATGACATATCTCACAAGAACTATTGCCGGCTGGCAACTGTCGTCACAACAGTGAACATGTTGTCACTTGTGTGATAAAAGGAACAAATTTACTGTCAGCCATATGACTCAACTAGCCGTAAGTTGGTCAATTCTTAATGAATTTTTTGTTTTACAATAAACCCACGTTACTCTAAAACACTAGAGTTGTTTTCTCTTTCTGTTTGACCATATGTGTTTTAAAATATTTATAGTCTAGGCTGAAACCTATTTAAAGACAAAAATAGCAACTGGTGTGAACTTCTCTATAGAAAGCAGTGAGACAAAGAGTAAATGTTCATTGGGGCTAACAATAGTGAGAAAAAGAGTAAATATTCATTGGGGCTAACAATAGTGAGACAAAGAGTAAATGTTCATTGGGGCTAACAATAGTGAGACACAGCGTAAATGTTCATTGGGGCCGACATTTTTTTGTTCCAATAAACAACTCATGGCTTGTGCTTCTCCTTGGGCACAAGTATTTTATCTTCATTTTCCTATATTGTAGTCTCCAGGTGTCTTCCATATTTTGTGTGTCTGCCCTCAGCTGATGCCTTTATGTAAATTTGGGTCAACAACTCTTTTTCTTGAGGATTGTTTTTGTTAAGGGTTTTCTAAAAGAACAACTTAAAAATAAAAAAAAAGGACATTTTTTTCCATCATAATTTATTAATGAGTAGTAGGTAAAAAATTGTTCAGTGACTAAAAAGCCAAGAATACTGAATGTGTTAACATAACATGAGTTCATTGAGCCACTCAGCTCAGCTCATTCATGGTAGTACTTGATACCTCTGCTCAAGTAAGTTGTAACAAATCATCAAAATGAAGACACTATTTACTATTTATAATATTGTTACAAATCCACCTGTTTAAAAACACTGTCCAAAGATAATACATAAATTAAATCACTCTGTGGCTGTTGACCATTGTCCAACTGGGTTCTCCTCTGCCTTTAACCAGAAGATCTGCTAACATTTCATCTATCTAATAACTCTCTTATCCTGATAACTTCATCTATTGTACAAATATGAAAGAATAAAATACAATCATATTTTAAAGTATTAGATGGATTAAAAAAAACCCCAACAATCTTCAATTCCCTAACAATATTAAGTTTAA
The DNA here is from genome assembly GCA_944989445.1 of Ampullaceana balthica. Taxonomy (NCBI): domain Eukaryota; kingdom Metazoa; phylum Mollusca; class Gastropoda; family Lymnaeidae; genus Ampullaceana; species Ampullaceana balthica. The sequence goes on along the minus strand of CALYLW010000905.1, from coordinate 194,598 downwards.
TTATAAATACAAGATACGACCCGCGGCGTAGCATATGCCGCAGAATTCTCATAGATAAAGCTAAGAAAAGGGTGAAAAGAACGGACATAAACAGCAGCATGAAGAAATCAGAGCAATGAGAGTGAATGTCGGGGGGGATCGCCGACCCAAGCTAGCAAGCAAGATTCAGGCGAAACCTCCCGTCCCTTGCCTGCCCAACCTTGGTCTCGAGACATGCACACTGTGGTTGAGCTACCCCCGCACCTGCACCTCCCATCCCTTGCCTGCCCATCCTTGGTCTCGAGACATGCAGACTGTGGTTGAGCTACCTCGCACCTGCACCTCCCATCCCTTGCCTGCCCATCCTTGGTCTCGAGACATGCACACTGTGGTTGAGCTACCCCCCACCTGCACCTCCCGTCCCTTGCCTGCCCATCCTTGGTCTCGAGACATGCACACTGTGGTTGAGCTACCCCCCACCTGCACCTCCCGTCCCTTGCCTGCCCATCCTTGGTCTCGAGACATGCACACTGTGGTTGAGCTACCTCGCACCTGCACCTCCCATCCCTTGCCTGCCCATCCTTGGTCTCGAGACATGCACACTGTGGTTGAGCTACCTCGCACCTGCACCTCCCATCCCTTGCCTGCCCATCCTTGGTCTCGAGACATGCACACTGTGGTTGAGCTACCGCCTCCCCCCCTGCACCACCCTGGCTTGCCAACCATAAACTGTGATTGCTAGACCCTAGAAAGGGTCATGCATGCTTGCTCTAGATCTTTGGCCAATTATATATACAGATTTAGTTTACAGCAGTTCTTAGAAGTTAACTAATCCATTGGTCAAACATTTTTTAACGGCTCATCCTTTTGTTCCAATGTAAAGCTGAAGTATTTTGTATCATCCATTACATAATTATTACTATAATATGTGAGCAAATGCTGTACAGTATATTCAATGTTTCAATTTGAGCCAACAGCCCTCAAATGGCTGTTTTTTGGTGAATTAAAATTGTAACACAGTAGGCATTTGACCACTGGGTAAAAAGTGAATTAACTTTTCCTTTATGTATATAATGTGAACAAGTCACAATGTGTAAAAAAAAGAAAACATTGTCAGCAGTAAACATTTGAAAACAAAACTATCCAATTGGTCAAAGCTACCTAAAGGCAGCTAGTGGCCTGTAGCAGCCTCTAGCAAGTGTCTGAGACACATTGGCCTGTAGCAGCCTCTAGCAAGTGTCTGAGACACATTGGCCTGTAGCAGCCTCTAGCAAGTGTCTGAGACACATTGGCCTGTAGCAGCCTCTAGCAAGTGTCTGAGACAGTAAGCATTTCCCTTGTTAATCATGTTTTTGTGTAGTTCTAAAAATGTGAGTTAATATAATCTCACGTTTACAATAACACTGAGGTTATCTCAACAGGTTGTCAAGTGTAATGCTGTCCCTATAAGACAGGTTGTCAAGTGTAATGCTGTCCCTCTAAGACAGGTTGTCAAGTGTAATGCTGTCCCTCTAAGACAGGTTGTCAAGTGTAATGCTGTCCCTCTAAGACAGGTTGTCAAGTGTAATGCTGTCCCTCTAAGACATGTTGTCAAGTGTAATGCTGTCCCTATAAGACAGGTTGTCAAGTGTAATGCTGTCCCTATAAGACAGGTTGTCAAGTGTAATGCTGTTCCTCTAAGACAGGTTGTCAAGTGTAATGCTGTCCCTCTAAGACAGGTTGTCAAGTGTAATGCTGTCCCTATAAGACAGGTTGTCAAGTGTAATGCTGTCCCTCTAAGACAGGTTGTCAAGTGTAATGCTGTCCCTCTAAGACAGGTTGTCAAGTGTAATGCTGTCCCTCTAAGACATGTTGTCAAGTGTAATGCTGTCCCTCTAAGACAGGTTGTCAAGTGTAATGCTGTCCCTCTAAGACAGGTTGTCAAGTGTAATGCTGTCCCTATAAGACAGGTTGTCAAGTGTAATGCTGTCCCTATAAGACAGGTTGTCAAGTGTAATGCTGTCCCTCTAAGACAGGTTGTCAAGTGTAATGCTGTCCCTATAAGACAGGTTGTCAAGTGTAATGCTGTCCCTATAAGACAGGTTGTCAAGTGTAATGCTGTCCCTCTAAGACAGGTTGTCAAGTGTAATGCTGTCCCTCTAAGACAGGTTGTCAAGTGTAATGCTGTCCCTATAAGACAGGTTGTCAAGTGTAATGCTGTCCCTATAAGACAGGTTGTCAAGTGTAATGCTGTTCCCTCTAAGACAGGTTGTCAAGTGTAATGCTGTTCCTCCAAGACAGGTTGTCAAGTGTAATGCTGTTCCCTCTAAGACAGGTTGTCAAGTGTAATGCTGTTCCTCCAAGACAGGTTGTCAAGTGTAATGCTGTTCCTCTAAGACACATGGTTGAATGTAGTAAACTCTGGTTGGTTGGGGTACAGAAAACTGAGTACTGTCCCTTGGACCATGGTTCACATAGGTGTCTCCAACATGAACATGTCTGGACAATAAGACCAGGGCATCCTGCCTCCCGGGTCAAGGTGACCTAGTCTATGATATTGAAGACAGGACCATCAACGGGGTCTCCATGATAACACTGTCCCTCTCCTCCCCTTCGTGCAGCACTGCCACTATATCTCCACTCACATTGATCAGACACTGGCCCTGGAGAAGATGATAAATAATTCAGTTTAACTTTAACAGCCACACACTAACAACAAAACATTCCTTTTTAGATGATCATTTAAAGGGATTTAATGTAGTTAACAAAGTAGGTTCACCACTAGGAGTCAGCTCTGTTGCATTTATTTAGGGTGTCTCACTAGATGCTTACCAGAATAACTTCTTTCCTTTATAATTAAACAGTGGTGTATTCCTGCCAAGGGAGACAACCCTCATAGTACAGATTGAGAGAATATTGTCTAAAAGTTTCCATTTCTGTACAAGTACAATCAAACTCTACCATAACTTGATGATTGATATGGAAATGTAAGTTCAACTATGAAATTAAACCGATATTTAAACAAAGTAATAATTTAGTTTTTGTAAATATGACAAAAAGAATTTCTGAGGACACGTTCTTGAATGGGGTCATATTTAAATGATGTTACACAATAAGAGATTATGGTACCTGATTAAATGATGTTACACAATAAGAGATTATGGTACCTGATTAAATGATGTTACACAATAAGAATAAGAGGTTATGGTACCTGATTAAATGATGTTACACAATAAGAATAAGAGGTTATGGTACCTGATTAAATGATGTTACACAATAAGAATAAGAGATTATGGTACCTGATTAAATGATGTTACACAATAAGAATAAGAGATTATGGTACCTGATTAAATGATGTTACACAATAAGAATAAGAGGTTATGGTACCTGATTAAATGATGTTACACAATAAGAATAAGAGATTATGGTACCTGATTAAATGATGTTACACAATAAGAATAAGAGATTATGGTACCTGATTAAATGATGTTACACAATAAGAGATTATGGTACTTGGGTCATATTTAAATGATGTTGCACAATAAGAGATTATGGTACTTGGGTCATATTTAAATGATGTTACACAATAAGAGATTATGGTACTTGGGTCATATTTAAATGATGTTGCACAATAAGAGGTTATGGTACCTGATTCTTTTGGGGATTATTTTCTAAGACACATCGTGACATGTTGTAGGCCAGTAGAGCATTTCCCCCCAGGGCTGCCACATGGGCCCTTACTATGGCCATCACCTCCAATATGAAGCTCTGCATGAATCCCCCAACACCTCCATACTGCGGATAATATGGTGCACTATGATAATTATAAGATGGTATACTTTAAAAGGTATAAGAATAAGATAAAAAACAATAATAGTTATACCATTGGATACTGTAAAAGCTATTAGATAGGAGACTAAAAAGTTTTAAGGCAGAAGACCATGAAGATATAACATGACAGAGCATTAACATTACATATTACATGATGAAGTGTGTTAAAGTAGAGGATGTGAACTTAGTGAGGTGAACAAAGTGTGTTAAAGTAGAGGATGTGAACTTAGTGAGGTGAACAAAGTGTGTTAAAGTAGAGGATGTGAACAAAGTGTGTTAAAGTAGAGGATGTGAACTTAGTGAGGTGAACAAAGTGTGTTAAAGTAGAGGATGTGAACTTAGTGAGGTGAACAAAGTGTGTTAAAGTAGAGGATGTGAACAAAGTGTGTTAAAGTAGAGGATGTGAACTTAGTGAGGTGAACAAAGTGTGTTAAAGTAGAGGATGTGAACTTAGTGAGGTGAACAAAGTGTGTTAAAGTAGAGGATGTGAACTTAGTGAGGTGAACAAAGTGTGTTAAAGTAGAGGATGTGAACTTAGTGAGGTGAACAAAGTGTGTTAAAGTAGAGGATGTGAACTTAGTGAGGTGAACAAAGTGTGTTAAAGTAGAGGATGTGAACTTAGTGAGATGAACAAAGTGTGTTAAAGTAGAGGATGTGAACTTAGTGAGGTGAACAAAGTGTGTTAAAGTAGAGGATGTGAACTTAGTGAGGTGAACAAAGTGTGTTAAAGTAGAGGATGTGAACTTAGTGAGGTGAACAAAGTGTGTTAAAGTAGAGGATGTGAACATAGTGAGGTGAACAAAGTGTGTTAAAGTAGAGGATGTGAACTTAGTGAGATGAACAAAGTGTGTTAAAGTAGAGGATGTGAACATAGTGAGGTGAACAAAGTGTGTTAAAGTAGAGGATGTGAACATAGTGAGGTGAACAAAGTGTGTTAAAGTAGAGGATGTGAACATAGTGAGGTGAACAAAGTGTGTTAAAGTAGAGGATGTGAACATAGTGAGGTGAACAAAGTGTGTTAAAGTAGAGGATGTGAACATAGTGAGGTGAACAAAGTGTGTTAAAGTAGAGGATGTGAACTTAGTGAGGTGAACAAAGTGTGTTAAAGTAGAGGATGTGAACATAGTGAGGTGAACAAAGTGTGTTAAAGTAGAGGATGTGAACTTAGTGAGATGAACAAAGTGTGTTAAAGTAGAGGATGTGAACATAGTGAGGTGAACAAAGTGTGTTAAAGTAGAGGATGTGAACATAGTGAGGTGAACAAAGTGTGTTAAAGTAGAGGATGTGAACATAGTGAGGTGAACAAAGTGTGTTAAAGTAGAGGATGTGAACTTAGTGAGGTGAACAAAGTGTGTTAAAGTAGAGGATGTGAACATAGTGAGGTGAACAAAGTGTGTTAAAGTAGAGGATGTGAACATAGTGAGATGAACAAAGTGTGTTAAAGTAGAGGATGTGAACTTAGTGAGGTGAACAAAGTGTGTTAAAGTAGAGGATGTGAACTTAGTGAGGTGAACAAAGTGTGTTAAAGTAGAGGATGTGAACTTAGTGAGGTGAACAAAGTGTGTTAAAGTAGAGGATGTGAACTTAGTGAGATGAACAAAGTGTGTTAGAGGATCTGAATGCTGCATTACTTCTTTGACGGCCGTGCTCTCTCTGATGAAGAAAAAGTTGTAGTAGCCCAGGTACTTGTCTACACGTCCATTGTAGATGACATTGAGGGGAGTCAACTCTATCCCCAGGGGTGGCTACACACAGGGAAAAATACACACAACAGAATAATCTTTCTATATAGTTGAAATACATCTTGGGAATGAACATAGGAGCTAAATACTTCTTCCAGACATTGACATGAAAAAAGAAGTATTAAACATCAGTATTAAAATTAAATTAAAACGGCTCAGCTTGCATAAATTATAAACCGTCCTTTGCCCTTCTTATGTAATGAGCAACTGAAATGATTTATTTTCTCACTTTGTTTTATGCTTTTACTTTAAAAAAATGAGAAATTAATGCTTAAAAAAAATAAAATGGAAACATCTTATACATATTAAAATTGGCAAATTTTAAACTAAACAAATAAATAATGCTGAATTTAGGAGGTTCTCTGGCAAGCAGTTAAGTAAAGTGATAGCAGCAAGACAAGATGGCACATTGACACATGAAGAGAACGTCTACTCTCTACTCTGGGTTACTTACAGGAACTTTTTGTCGAGGTCCCTCCTTGAGGTGTTTGAGAGCTACATCAGCAAGAACAAAGAGAAACAGAGAAACATTTATAATAGTGTTGAGTTGATCAAAAGTCAATACGAGAAGGGAAGAATGGCCTAGAGCTTGGAAAGTGACCAGGATGGCTGATGCATAGTTAACATCCAAGATTAGAGAAAACCCACTAGGCAGTTACATTACAGAAACACCATTACCTTGACACAGTTCTAGGAACAAGTAAGCGAACTAAGACGTGTTAAAAAATTGAAAAATGATTTCTTTTAGGTTATGGTCAACTTTAAATGATCAATGGCACTATTGACAATAGGAAATGTTTAACGTTATATCATCCTAAAATACACATGTACAATTTTACCAAACTACTAAGATACTAGTATTACTAGTAGGCTTCAATATACCCTGAATACCATGTACAGTATGGAAATGATTGCTTTCACTGTGAGCCATCCCTATTAATGTATTGGTCCCATATTCAAGTCAAAGTTATCATGAAAAGTTGGGGCTTGACCATGGCCCAGTGAAAATGATCTAAGAATAAATTGTGTATCTTATCAGTGCTCACATCTTCCTAACTGACTTGCTGTGCTGCCTAATCTCATGACGGGAGGGGGCTGAGGTGGAGCTGAGGTAGTGGCCGACTGGTCACCAATAACTTCTATGGGAAACATCATTTCATCTGTTTGATTGTTAGCAGGGAGGAGAGCAGAGTCTGAAACATAGGACAGACATCATCAAACACATAGGATAAACATCAAACACAAAGGACAAACATCATCAAACACATGCAACTAACATCAAACACATAGGACTAACATTGAACACATAAGACAAACATCATCAAACACATGCAACTAACTTCAAACACATAGGACTAACATCAAACACATAAGACAAACATCATCAAACACATGCAACCAACTTCAAACACATAGGACTAACATCAAACACATAAGACAAACATCATCAAACACATGCAACTAACTTCAAACACATAAGACAAACATCATCAAACACATGCAACTAACTTCAAACACATAAGACAAACATCATCAAACACATGCAACTAACATCAAACACATAGGACAAACATCAATAACATAGGAAAAACACAATCAAACACATAAAACAAATAGAAATAAATTGGAAACTCCACAACTAAAACTATACTCAGACTAGATGTAGAACAGATAGAAAGACATGAGTTTAGAGATGTAGAACAGATAGAAAGACATGAGTTTAGAGATGTAGAACAGATAGAAAGACATGAGTTTAGAGATGTAGAACAGATAGAAAGACATGAGTTTAGAGATGTAGAACAGATAGAAAGACATGAGTTTAGAGATGTAGAACAGATAGAAAGACATGAGTTTAGAGATGTAGAACAGATAGAAAGACATGAGTTTAGAGATGTAGAACAGATAGAAAGACATGAGTTTAGAGATGTAGAACAGATAGAAAGACATGAGTTTAGAGATGTAGAACAGATAGAAAGACATGAGTTTAGAGATGTAGAACAGATAGAAAGACATGAGTTTAGAGATGTAGAACAGATAGAAAGACATGAGTTTAGAGATGTAGAACAGATAGAAAGACATGAGTTTAGAGATGTAGAACAGATAGAAAGACATGAGTTTAGAGCAAATAGTCAATAATTTATTTCCACTTATAAACAGCTGACTGTTTAAAGTAAACCGTATGTCATTCTACAAAACTGGGCTGCAATAATCTTATAGAGCTTTCACATACAAATATAATGAGAACAAATAGAAGGTGCTGTATAAGTGAAAGACTTAAAATACCTTACACATGATTGTAAGACTACAGATGACTACAGAAGACTACAGAAGACTACAGATGCTTCACAAGGATTTTTCTACAAATGAATCCATTAAGAAATATGAGAAGAAGAAGTCTACATACTTGGCCTTGAGGTGTTGTGTAGACGTGACAGCAGCCTGGTCGTGCTGACTGAGGCTGAGCATGGCTGACTGATGTCCTGTAGACCAAGGCAACAACCTGTCACAGCAATCTGGACAGCAAGAAACATCAATATTTAGACATTTAAAACATAGACAGAGTCAAACATGACGGAAGTTTTCAGCTGAAATCTATTTATTTTATAAAAAATGGACTTTTTTTAGGGAGCCTACGGCGCTGACCTTTTTCAAAAGCCCAACTAACTTGTCCTTGTTTGATAAATACGAAATATTAAACTTTCTGAAATGTACAAAAAGTATTTTATAATAGGGGTTGCAGGGCGCCTATGGCGCCCCCTTTGTTTTTTTATTTTATAATTAACCATCATCAAATCATCTTTTTACATTGTTCCCTTTTCCAAAATTAAAATATGAGCAAAAACAATGATGTCATATAATATTTTTGTACAGCGCATCTTTAATTTGCACACCTTTTGATGCTTTGGTGCAGTAATTTGGTTTTCCATGCTTTCTAAAATGAGTAGCGTCAGGACTGACTGACAGACACTACTTGCGTGACAATTGCAAGTTATATAGTTTAATTTAAAAGATAGACAGAGGCAATAACAAAAATGAACATTTTCCTGACCCATTAACTCCAAGAACGTATTGTTTGGATTCACAATGTTTACAATAGTTTTAAATATCATGCAACATATTTTACCACATATAAGACACATCAAATCATAATACACAACTGTATAAATATATATATATATATACACATACAAACACATAGTTATGTATTATAATTACACATGGTTGTGTATTATAACTTGATGCGTCTTATTTATATGTGTGTGAGGCAGGGAAAACTTTTTATAAGACTCGTCTCTTATGTGTGAAAATAGGGTAGTAACGGGTATACAAAAGGGATAATTACAAGAAAATGCACAATGTGAAAACTTGCACTTTATTAAATCAAATTTAATTCCACTAAGTGTAAGCCACCTGACCAAAAAAGTAAATAACCCTGGAAACCAACACAGGAAAGATACACCCAAACACACACACATTATTTATGCTGTTTAAATGTAACCTACAGACTTTGAAAGTCACAGCAACATGGAAACAATGTGACCAAGTCAAACTAAGAGGAATACATACATTTGGAGGTTGATGGCTTTTTATACAAGATTCAAACTATGGCTAAATGTTATACAAGATTCAAACTATGGCTAAATGTTATACAAGATTCAAACTATGGCTAAATGTTATACAAGATTCAAACTATGGCTAAATGTTATACAAGATTCAAACTATGGCTAAATGTTATACAAGATTCAAACTATGGCTAAATGTTATACAAGATTCAAACTATGGCTAAATGTTATACAAGATTCAAACTATGGCTAAATGTTATACAAGATTCAAACTATGGCTAAATGTTATACAAGATTTAAACTATGGCTAAATGTTATACAAGATTCAAACTATGGCTAAATGTTATACAAGATTCAAACTATGGCTAAATGTTATACAAGATTCAAACTATGGCTAAATGTTATACAAGATTCAAACTATGGATAAATGTTATACAAGATATAAACTATGGCTAAATGTTATACAAGATTCAAACTATGGCTAAATGTTATACAAGATTCAAACTATGGCTAAATGTTATACAAGATTCAAACTATGGCTAAATGTTATACAAGATATAAACTATGGCTAAATGATCTAAAATTCCTGGCCTGACATACATGAACCTCATCCTCATCTGGCAAGTCAATGTTAAAGCAGACGTCAGTCAGACAGCAGGGCTTGAAGTGGCGCAGTTTAAAACACATCCGCTGGGTTGGAAGAAAATAGACAGGTGATATTTTGGAAAATAATGCTGCAATTGTTTCACATGATCACATACCTAGTTTAATAACCTTTGTGTTTTAAGGTAACCTACTTAAAAAAAATGTCCACTTATGCAATTAATCATAAGGAAATTTATCAATGGAGCATTAAGATGTGAGACATGAAACTCTTTACTAGGGATCAGCCGGATAGGGTTTTTTTACTATTTGCCAAATCCGGATAATTTGGCCCTAATATTTGCCGGATCCGGATATCTCCACATTTAAGTGTAAGAGCTAATAGGGTGTACTTTACTACATTATATCAAGTAGTTTATTCTATTTATTAAAATATTTATTATCCTACACATGAAGAGTATCTGCTATCGATGTTGTTACATTGTCAAAGTCAACGATGAACATTTTAAATGAATTGAATGAACGAACTTGAACGAGTTCAATGAAGTGTGTACCAAGCGAACAGTGTTGTACTGAGTGTGTAGTGTTATGTACAATAAGTCGTGACCTAGAACAATAATAAAACAGTTATTTTATTCAGACAATTTAAGTTTAATATGCTGTTAGTTAACTTCGTTTGTTATCTTATGTAGTAAAGTAATATCTATACTTGTAACTTTTTAACTTCATATATTTTTCTCATATTGAAATTTGTTTCTTTTACTATATTTTCCATAGATTTGATGGATTTTAATGGATCAACGCTTGTTAATTTGTTTATTTTGTTATATATTAATAATATAATGTATAACTTAATTAGTTATTTAACTTATTTTGTATAATTATAATATTTACAATAGACAAGAGTTTTGAAATTATATGGCTGAATAAGATAAAGCACGTGAGACAGGCAACATTTATATTTATAAGTTCGCAAATCAAATCACAATTTCAACTGCCATTTAAAGTTAAACGAAAAAAAAACAACAATGAAATTATTACAATGATATAACTTATATCATATAAGTAGAATGTTTAAATTTGAATACTGAATTGAAAGTATTGAAAGATTGACTACTGTCAACGTAGTAGTCAATGACAAAGAAATTAAAAACGAAAGCCAACTCTCAGCCTCTCCCAGTTTCCAAGGCTCCTGTTTAACTATATAGTTTATAGTATAAACTAATGATTACAAATTAACTTAAAATTATTAATTTTTAACATAAAATTATTATTTTGTAACATAAAATTATTATTTTGTAACATAAAATTAATATATCAGCTATAATAATGAAAATAATTTAAATGACATGAATAAATAAAATAGTTACTAGTAAGTAAATTCCGGTTAAACATAGTGTTGTTGAAGAAAATTCTTGTTAAATGTACTGATTTCTGGTTATTGCTTTTTTAAAAACTTTTTAATACTTTTATATATTTTTTTATAAACTAATTAATATTAATTTAATTTAATTTCAAAAATTCTTTACTACATTGATATCTGGATACTATTCGGATCTGCCATAGGTTTTTGCCGAATCCGAATAGTGGCGAAAATCCCGATATATGGTCCGGATATCCGGCATTCTGGATATTCGGCTGTCCCCTACTTTTTACAATAAGTTAGTCGTGACTAACAACACTTGTAATAACTACATTAATGAAACACTGTCTTAATTACTACATGGCACGGAAATTAAAATAACCAGTAAAACACAAACTGCAGAGAATAGAGATAAAAAAGTCTTCACACTGATCTACTCATATAATGTACATGCTCCTTCTATACAGAAGATTTATTTGTGACAAAGGTTATTTATTTATCAATAAAAGTGACCAGCATAATGATTTATAAAAAAAAACACCTAAAAAACATATATATGAAAATAAAACTAGTGTCCATCAAATTGTCTCAGTTCCACTACACAACAACCAAATAAGATAGAGATAACCATGTCTCGTTGACAGACATCTATTTCAAACATTGTCATGGAAGTTTTCTATACTTAAAAACAGTAGCATTTAACATCTACAAGGTATCATCCACCAAGTTATCTTATCTGTTTACAGACGCTCCTTCTATACAGAAGATTATTGCGTCCTACGCTTATCTGCCTTGTAAGTAATATTTAAAGTGTGTCTAGAGATCTACAGTTATTTTTGGGTTTTCTTTGACCCAAGCTGTTTTTGGGGCCGTCCATAAATGATGTCACGCGATTTTGGCCGATTTTTGACCCCCCCCCCTCGTCACAAAAAGTTAGACCCCCCCTCTAAAAATACGTCACAAAGCTTTGACAAAAAAAAACAACACAAAAAAAAACAACCTTATTTTCTATATGAATTATTAGTATGTTTCAAATCACTTTTATTGTCATTTAAGCATTTATTATTTATTTAGTGAATGTCTACATTGTAATATTGTAACCCGCGTTTTTTAAAATGTTTAACCGGCCTTCAGAAAACAAACTTAGATTACATTTTATTTTAATGCATACACATTAAACATTGACTATTAATCATCACGGTTAACGTCTTTGCTTAGAAAAAAATTATTTAAAAATAATATTTTTAAAATGTATTTTTTTAACAATACCTCAATTGACTGACGGTCATCCCGTAAGAAAGAGGTCAGCGAACAGGGTAAATAACCTAATCTGGGGTCAAAAGGGAATTCTTGGGGGTAATGAAGACTCATTTGGGACATATAACATCCACTACAATCCACTAGATATATTAAAATACGTCATGTGTACGTGTACGCTTGGAACATATGCCCATTATTGAACCAGTTCCTTCCAGAAAATGCATTTTTAAAAATTTGACAACTATGTAGATTTCTTATCTTATCTTATTAATACAGACGCTCCTTCTATGCAGAAGATAAAAGCGTCCACAGACCATGACAGATGATCTGTTGGCAAGTGATGCAGAGTTCACAGGCCACGGCTTTGTGGGTTCCACGCATTACCCAGCCGCCTAACTAGTGTTAGGTACCCATTCGGAGCTGGGTGACTCAGGGACGCCCTAGGCCCTGGGAACAAATCCTTGCCTTGACATGGATTCGAACCCGTGACCATTGGTACGCCAGTCGAGCGCGCTGCCACTCGACCACCACGTCCCCCACGTTCTTACCTACGTACTATACGAAGACACCTAAATCCACCCTACTTTCATTTATATTGACACGAGTGACAATAGGACTAATCTTAATCCACATGACTTGACTGCATCAGGTATCCTTCTCTGATATTTAAAATTAATGCCTTTAAACTGAGCTAAGAAGAAAAGTTGTTTTGCGCTCCTCTCGAATTGCGATCTCAAGAAATTGATGCATTCAATAAAGTTAATGAATGCTTGACTAATTTTAAATGGGCTCATTTATTATTATATCTAGAAAACTAGAATGGCCAGTGGCGTTTGACCAAAAACCAATCTAACAATTATATCAAACTTAAAAGGTTTTTAATTCTATCAAATAGATTCCCTCCCCCCACCCTTTCCCTTTTAAAGAAAAAGGATATTCCGTGTCGTTTTGACTTGAAATATCTACACATCATATTAAGATAATTTTTAGACACTTGTCATGCTTATAAAACTCATCAGTAGCATTTTCGCTAACGACGACTCCTGCTGTGAGAGAGCCAAACGGAGCTGCGGTTTCATCACAAATGCTTTGATGTCAACATCAAACGACGCGATGTAACAATTTCATACATTATCTTGTGGATTCTCAAACTTAAGGATTATAAATAGATTTAATTTTCGTTTCTTGATAGCTTACGCCAACCAGCGTCTGATGACCTACCGACCGGCACATTGAGAAGCACTGATTAGTCCTACACGACCAAATATTTCAGTGGAAGTTTTATTTAAAGTTACCCTTTTGATATGATGTCACATTTCTTCAACCCCCCTCCCTCCCCCTCGTCATAAAAGTGTGACCCCCCTCCCCCCCTAGGTGCGTGACGTCATTTATGGACAGCCCCTTTCTGGACTTTATGGATATTATATTAAATTAAACAATCAAAACCTGACTGGATTCAAGATGGAACATTAATTTAGCTCGTGCTTATTTCATTCCTTGCCCCCAGTCTACAGATGGTTTTACATTGTCAGAGACACAACAGTCTCACACATCCCAAAAAGAATTGTAATACATTGTTTAAGTGGACTCACCCTGAGTATAATGTTGAATAGATCAGAGAACTCTAAGTTGTTTAAGTGGACTCACCCTGAGTATATTGTTGAATAGATCAGAGAACTCTAAGTTGTTTAAGTGGACTCACCCTGAGTATATTGTTGAATAGATCAGAGAACTCTAAGTTGTTTAAGTGGACTCACCCTGAGTATATTGTTGAATAGATCAGAGAACTCTAAGTTGTTTAAAGTGGACTCACCCTGAGTATAATGTTGAATAGATCAGAGAACTCTAAGTTGTTTAAAGTGGACTCACCCTGAGTATAATGTTGAATAGATCAGAGAACTCTAAGTTGTTTAAGTGGACTCACCCTGAGTATAATGTTGAATAGATCAGAGAACTCTAAGTTGTTTAAGTGGACTCACCCTGAGTATAATGTTGAATAGATCAGAGAACTCTAAGTTGTTTAAGTGGACTCACCCTGAGTATATGTTGAATAGATCAAAGAACTCTAAGTTGTTTAAGTGGACTCACCCTGAGTATAATGTTGAATAGATCAGAGAACTCTAAGTTGTTTAAGTGGACTCACCCTGAGTATATGTTGAATAGATCAGAGAACTCGAAGTTGTTTAAGTGGACTCACCCTGAGTATATTGTTGAATAGATCAGAGAACTCTAAGTTGTTTAAGTGGACTCACCCTGAGTATATTGTTGAATAGATCAGAGAACTCTAAGTTGTTTAAGTGGACTCACCCTGAGTATATTGTTGAAGAGATCAAAGAACTCTAAGTTGTTTAAGTGGACTCACCCTGAGTATAATGTTGAATAGATCAGAGAACTCTAAGTTGTTTAAAGTGGACTCACCCTGAGTATAATGTTGAATAGATCAGAGAACTCTAAGTTGTTTAAGTGGACTCACCCTGAGTATATTGTTGAATAGATCAGAGAACTCTAAGTTGTTTAAGTGGACTCACCCTGAGTATGATGTTGAATAGATCAGAGAACTCTAAGTTGTTTAAGTGGACTCACCCTGAGTATATTGTTGAATAGATCAAAGAACTCTAAGTTGTTTAAGTGGACTCACCCTGAGTATAATGTTGAATAGATCAGAGAACTCTAAGTTGTTTAAAGTGGACTCACCCTGAGTATAATGTTGAATAGATCAGAGAACTCTAAGTTGTTTAAGTGGACTCACCCTGAGTATAATGTTGAATAGATCAGAGAACTCTAAGTTGTTTAAGTGGACTCACCCTGAGTATATGTTGAATAGATCAGAGAACTCTAAGTTGTTTAAGTGGACTCACCCTGAGTATATTGTTGAATAGATCAGAGAACTCTAAGTTGTTTAAGTGGACTCACCCTGAGTATATGTTGAATAGATCAGAGAACTCTAAGTTGTTTAAGTGGACTCACCCTGAGTATAATGTTGAATAGATCAGAGAACTCTAAGTTGTTTAAGTGGACTCACCCTGAGTATAATGTTGAATAGATCAGAGAACTCTAAGTTGTTTAAGTGGACTCACCCTGAGATGTGAAAATCAGACTCTAGTTGAGTGGACCCCCTATATGTTGAATAGATCAGAGAACTCTAAGTTGTTTAAGTGGACTCACCCTGAGTATATGTTGAATAGATCAGAGAACTCTAAGTTGTTTAAGTGGACTCACCCTGAGTATATTGTTGAATAGATCAGAGAACTCTAAGTTGTTTAAGTGGACTCACCCTGAGTATAATGTTGAATAGATCAGAGAACTCTAAGTTGTTTAAGTGGACTCACCCTGAGTATAATGTTGAATAGATCAGAGAACTCTAAGTTGTTTAAGTGGACTCACCCTGAGTATAATGTTGAATAGATCAGAGAACTCTAAGTTGTTTAAGTGGACTCACCCTGAGTATATTGTTGAATAGATCAGAGAACTCTAAGTTGTTTAAGTGGACTCACCCTGAGTATATTGTTGAATAGATCAGAGAACTCTAAGTTGTTTAAGTGGACTCACCCTGAGTATATTGTTGAATAGATCAGAGAACTCTAAGTTGTTTAAGTGGACTCACCCTGAGTATAATGTTGAATAGATCAGAGAACTCTAAGTTGTTTAAGTGGACTCACCCTGAGTATAATGTTGAATAGATCAGAGAACTCTAAGTTGTTTAAGTGGACTCACCCTGAGTATAATGTTGAATAGATCAGAGAACTCTAAGTTGTTTAAGTGGACTCACCCTGAGTATAATGTTGAATAGATCAGAGAACTCTAAGTTGTTTAAGTGGACTCACCCTGAGTATATTGTTGAATAGATCAGAGAACTCTAAGTTGTTTAAGTGGACTCACCCTGAGTATAATGTTGAATAGATCAGAGAACTCTAAGTTGTTTAAGTGGACTCACCCTGAGTATATTGTTGAATAGATCAGAGAACTCTAAGTTGTTTAAGTGGACTCACCCTGAGTATATTGTTGAATAGATCAGAGAACTCTAAGTTGTTTAAGTGGACTCACCCTGAGTATATTGTTGAATAGATCAGAGAACTCTAAGTTGTTTAAGTGGACTCACCCTGAGTATATTGTTGAATAGATCAGAGAACTCTAAGTTGTTTAAGTGGACTCACCCTGAGTATAATGTTGAATAGATCAGAGAACTCTAAGTTGTTTAAAGTGGACTCACCCTGAGTATAATGTTGAATAGATCAGAGAACTCTAAGTTGTTTAAGTGGACTCACCCTGAGTATATTGTTGAATAGATCAGAGAACTCTAAGTTGTTTAAGTGGACTCACCCTGAGTATAATGTTGAATAGATCAGAGAACTCTAAGTTGTTTAAGTGGACTCACCCTGAGTATATTGTTGAATAGATCAGAGAACTCTAAGTTGTTTAAGTGGACTCACCCTGAGTATAATGTTGAATAGATCAGAGAACTCTAAGTTGTTTAAGTGGACTCACCCTGAGTATAATGTTGAATAGATCAGAGAACTCTAAGTTGTTTAAGTGGACTCACCCTGAGTATAATGTTGAATAGATCAGAGAACTCTAAGTTGTTTAAGTGGACTCACCCTGAGTATAATGTTGAATAGATCAGAGAACTCTAAGTTGTTTAAGTGGACTCACCCTGAGTATATTGTTGAATAGATCAGAGAACTCTAAGTTGTTTAAGTGGACTCACCCTGAGTATATTGTTGAATAGATCAGAGAACTCTAAGTTGTTTAAGTGGACTCACCCTGAGTATATTGTTGAATAGATCAGAGAACTCTAAGTTGTTTAAGTGGACTCACCCTGAGTATAATGTTGAATAGATCAGAGAACTCTAAGTTGTTTAAGTGGACTCACCCTGAGTATAATGTTGAATAGATCAGAGAACTCTAAGTTGTTTAAGTGGACTCACCCTGAGTATAATGTTGAATAGATCAGAGAACTCTAAGTTGTTTAAGTGGACTCACCCTGAGTATAATGTTGAATAGATCAGAGAACTCTAAGTTGTTTAAGTGGACTCACCCTGAGTATATTGTTGAATAGATCAGAGAACTCTAAGTTGTTTAAGTGGACTCACCCTGAGTATAATGTTGAATAGATCAGAGAACTCTAAGTTGTTTAAGTGGACTCACCCTGAGTATAATGTTGAATAGATCAGAGAACTCTAAGTTGTTTAAGTGGACTCACCCTGAGTATATGTTGAATAGATCAGAGAACTCTAAGTTGTTTAAGTGGACTCACCCTGAGTATAATGTTGAATAGATCAGAGAACTCTAAGTTGTTTAAGTGGACTCACCCTGAGTATAATGTTGAATAGATCAGAGAACTCTAAGTTGTTTAAGTGGACTCACCCTGAGTATATTGTTGAATAGATCAGAGAACTCTAAGTTGTTTAAGTGGACTCACCCTGAGTATAATGTTGAATAGATCAGAGAACTCTAAGTTGTTTAAGTGGACTCACCCTGAGTATATTGTTGAATAGATCAGAGAACTCTAAGTTGTTTAAGTGGACTCACCCTGAGTATATTGTTGAATAGATCAGAGAACTCTAAGTTGTTTAAGTGGACTCACCCTGAGTATAATGTTGAATAGATCAGAGAACTCTAAGTTGTTTAAGTGGACTCACCCTGAGTATAATGTTGAATAGATCAGAGAACTCTAAGTTGTTTAAGTGGACTCACCCTGAGTATATTGTTGAATAGATCAGAGAACTCTAAGTTGTTTAAGTGGACTCACCCTGAGTATATTGTTGAATAGATCAGAGAACTCTAAGTTGTTTAAGTGGACTCACCCTGAGTATAATGTTGAATAGATCAGAGAACTCTAAGTTGTTTAAGTGGACTCACCCTGAGTATAATGTTGAATAGATCAGAGAACTCTAAGTTGTTTAAGTGGACTCACCCTGAGTATAATGTTGAATAGATCAGAGAACTCTAAGTTGTTTAAGTGGACTCACCCTGAGTATAATGTTGAATAGATCAGAGAACTCTAAGTTGTTTAAGTGGACTCACCCTGAGTATATTGTTGAATAGATCAGAGAACTCTAAGTTGTTTAAGTGGACTCACCCTGAGTATATTGTTGAATAGATCAGAGAACTCTAAGTTGTTTAAGTGGACTCACCCTGAGTATATTGTTGAATAGATCAGAGAACTCTAAGTTGTTTAAGTGGACTCACCCTGAGTATATTGTTGAATAGATCAGAGAACTCTAAGTTGTTTAAGTGGACTCACCCTGAGTATAATGTTGAATAGATCAGAGAACTCTAAGTTGTTTAAGTGGACTCACCCTGAGTATATTGTTGAATAGATCAGAGAACTCTAAGTTGTTTAAGTGGACTCACCCTGAGTATATTGTTGAATAGATCAGAGAACTCTAAGTTGTTTAAGTGGACTCACCCTGAGTATATTGTTGAATAGATCAGAGAACTCTAAGTTGTTTAAGTGGACTCACCCTGAGTATAATGTTGAATAGATCAGAGAACTCTAAGTTGTTTAAGTGGACTCACCCTGAGTATATTGTTGAATAGATCAGAGAACTCTAAGTTGTTTAAGTGGACTCACCCTGAGTATATTGTTGAATAGATCAGAGAACTCTAAGTTGTTTAAGTGGACTCACCCTGAGTATATTGTTGAATAGATCAGAGAACTCTAAGTTGTTTAAGTGGACTCACCCTGAGTATATTGTTGAATAGATCAAAGAACTCTAAGTTGTTTAAGTGGACTCACCCTGAGTATAATGTTGAATAGATCAGAGAACTCTAAGTTGTTTAAAGTGGACTCACCCTGAGTATAATGTTGAATAGATCAGAGAACTCTAAGTTGTTTAAGTGGACTCACCCTGAGTATATTGTTGAATAGATCAGAGAACTCTAAGTTGTTTAAGTGGACTCACCCTGAGTATGATGTTGAATAGATCAGAGAACTCTAAGTTGTTTAAGTGGACTCACCCTGAGTATATTGTTGAATAGATCAAAGAACTCTAAGTTGTTTAAGTGGACTCACCCTGAGTATAATGTTGAATAGATCAGAGAACTCTAAGTTGTTTAAAGTGGACTCACCCTGAGTATAATGTTGAATAGATCAGAGAACTCTAAGTTGTTTAAGTGGACTCACCCTGAGTATATTGTTGAATAGATCAGAGAACTCTAAGTTGTTTAAGTGGACTCACCCTGAGTATAATGTTGAATAGATCAGAGAACTCTACGTTGTTTAAGTGGACTCACCCTGAGTATATTGTTGAATAGATCAGAGAACTCTAAGTTGTTTAAGTGGACTCACCCTGAGTATATTGTTGAATAGTTCAGAGAACTCTAAGTTGTTTAAGTGGACTCACCCTGAGTATATTGTTGAATAGATCAGAGAACTCTAAGTTGTTTAAGTGGACTCACCCTGAGTATAATGTTGAATAGATCAGAGAACTCTAAGTTGTTTAAAGTGGACTCACCCTGAGTATAATGTTGAATAGATCAGAGAACTCTAAGTTGTTTAAGTGGACTCACCCTGAGTATAATGTTGAATAGATCAGAGAACTCTAAGTTGTTTAAGTGGACTCACCCTGAGTATAATGTTGAATAGATCAGAGAACTCTAAGTTGTTTAAGTGGACTCACCCTGAGTATAATGTTGAATAGATCAGAGAACTCTAAGTTGTTTAAAGTGGACTCACCCTGAGTATAATGTTGAATAGATCAGAGAACTCTAAGTTGTTTAAAGTGGACTCAACCTGAGTATAATGTTGAATAGATCAGAGAACTCTAAGTTGTTTAAAGTGGACTCAACCTGAGTATAATGTTGAATAGATCAGAGAACTCTAAGTTGTTTAAAGTGGACTAACCTGAGTATATTGTTGAATAGATCAGAGAGTAAGTTGTTTAAAGTGGACTCACCCTGAGTATATTGTTGAATAGATCAGAGAGTAAGTTGTTTGAAAAGGACTAACCTGAGTATATTGTTGAATAGATCAGAGAACTCTAAGTTGTTTAAAGTGGACTCACCCTGAGTATATTGTTGAATAGATCAGAGAACTCTAAGTTGTTATTGATGGTAGGTTGATATCTCACTAGAACATTTTGTGTAAACATCTGAAAAGAAAGAAGCTCTCCTCAATAATTAATATTTACGTTTCAATAAAAATAAAATTCCCTTTTTCTGTTCTTTTCTAGATGATAAATATGCCAGATTTTTACCACCAGTAGTTCATAAAAAGTTAGACAGAGATTACTTATCATGACACAAGGTCAAAGTTCAGCTTACTTAAAGGCACTGACTTACACTTACACCATATAATGGAAGAAATTCATAGTTAAAATGGAGGTTTGACTACATGAAATAAATTTCTTGTTAGAGATTTCAACTAATGTTCATGCCAATAAACCTTTACTGACTGATCATGTCATGAATATGTGTGGAAAATATTTTATCTAAAAAATATTTAAAAATATAAAATGAGGTTTATATTATATACATTTTTAATACATTTGCCATTCCTTATTTATCCCCTGCAATGGTCGAGTCATACCTGTAAGTTGCCACTGATACGTTCAGCTGGTATCCCGGTAGGAATCAGGGTGTTACAGATGTCAAACCCTTCAGGGGGGATGACGTCGTGGAGGATCATGGCAACAGCTTCATCTTTGAGATCATCAATCTGTGAGGTAGGAGACAACACTTGTACATTGAACATTACAACATAAGTCAGTATAATGGTACATTGATTCATCACAACATAAGCCAGTATAATGGTACATTGATTCATTACAACATAAGCCAGTATAATGGTACGTTGATTCATTACAACATAAGCCAGTATAATGATACATTGATTCATGACAACATAAGCCCAGTATAATGGTACATTGATTCATTACAACATAAGCCAGTATAATGGTACACTGATTCATGACAACATAAGCCAGTATAATGGTACATTGATTCATTACAACATAAGCCAGTATAATGGTACATTGATTCATTACAACATAAGCCAGTATAATGGTACAGTGGGACCCGCTTAAGTCGATGGCCTCGGGGTATGAAAAATGGCCCAGAGATAACCGATCATCGAGTTAAACGAAAATAATATGGCGGCAAAATATTAACATGCGCTTGAAATTTCTTTATAATTATATACATGATGTGCGTTAATTAGTGATGGGACGATTAATCGGAATCGTAACGGGATATCGGGACCCTAATATTTCTTCACTCTTTCCTAAGGTTAAGACCGTTTGTTTTTAAGGGCCGTTTAAATATAACCCAGGGTTCCCACTCAGTCGGGAATTCTTAAAATACTTTTCCCGGTCTTGAAAGTCGGGAAATAGTCGGGAAAAGTTATGACTAGTTGGGAATTTTTATATATATATATTTTTTTTTGCAGAAGTAAATGACTTTGATAACGTCTCTGTGGTCATATTTCGATTCCATGCAATAAAAAAAAAGTTACCAGTTTATAATTGTCTGCGCATGCGTTAAAGGTCAAATTTTTCGCCTCGCCTCGTCCCATGGCGCGTGTGGCGTGACATGTCACCACCGCTAGTGTTTGCAATGCCAGTCGAATCGGCGAATGAAAAAAAAACAAAACATATCAATATGGTAATTTTAAGTTTAATGCTTTTGACGTTCAGGATATCTGTCACTATGAGACCGCACTCGAATTTCCTCCGTCAATCAAATGATACGTGTAACTTGTAATATAAATAGTAACAAATGCAGCCTTGACCTTATCACAATTCAACCTACAACAGTGATGACTTGTATATTATATATATATACTAGAATATTAAGAATATGATTTGATTTCACACACGGAATCAAATTGAAAGTAAAAACATTAGGTAGTAATATTTATTGAAATCTCGTAGAATCACATAATAGCCGGAAGTCTCGAAGAAAGCAAGATGTCAACATTGTTTTGAACTGAAAATGCCAAAGTGCATTGCTAGGCGAACAGACGGGGATCGAGCTAACCGACGTTTAGTTGCAAATTCGGCACTCTTTTGTGCTTGAAATATTAGGGTTCGGCGACTTAAAAAAATCAAATTAACCGATGAAAAAATGCAAAGACAAAGAGAGAATTTGGCGGTTCCAAAAAAAAACGTCGACTTAATAGAGCTGACGAGTTAAGGGCTCGAGTTAAGTGGGCCCCACTGTACATTGATTCATCACAACATAAGCCAGTATAATGGTGTGATAAAAAGACATCAACCGAGCTAAAGTAATGTGCTAGAATATTTGTACATCCATGTTAAATTTAAAAAAATAAACCATTCATCATTATAGTTTAGTATCTAACAATTAAATCATTTTAATTTGAGATGAAGCAGGTAGAATTTCTTACATCGATTATATCTTCAACTATTAGATAGTCTAATAATTGTTCCATAATCATTGTTATATATCAATTGAATAAATAAATGATCCTTTGTTCTCACAAAGTTAAAAAATATTTAAAAAAATATTTAAAAAAAAATAATTAAATTGATTTATTTGAAAGGTAACATCAATAAACTTTTATTTTAATTTGATATGAAGGGGTGGAGTTTACTTGATATGAAGGGGTTGAGTTTACTTGATATGAAGGGGTGGAGTTTACTTGATATGAAGGGGTTGAGTTTACTTGATATGAAGTGGTTGAGTTTACTTGATATGAAGGGGTTGAGTTTACTTGATATGAAGGGGTTGAGTTTACTTGATATGAAGGGGTTGAGTTTACTTGATATGAAGGGGTTGAGTTTACTTGATATGAAGGGGTTGAGTTTACTTGATATGAAGGGGTGGAGTTTACTTGATATGAAGGGGTGGAGTTTACTTGATATGAAGGGGTTGAGTTTACTTGATATGAAGGGGTGGAGTTTACTTGATATGAAGGGGTTGAGTTTACTTGATATGAAGGGGTGGACTTTACTTGATATGAAGGGGTTGAGTTTACTTGATATGAAGGGGTGGAGTTTACTTGATATGAAGGGGTGGAGTTTACTTGATATGAAGGGGTTGAGTTTACTTGATATGAAGGGGTTGAGTTTACTTGATATGAAGGGGTGGAGTTTACTTGATATGAAGGGGTTGAGTTTACTTGATATGAAGGGGTTGAGTTTACTTGATATTAAGGGGTGGAGTTTACTTGATATGAAGGGGTTGAGTTTACTTGATATGAAGGGGTTGAGTTTACTTGATATTAAGGGGTGGAGTTTACTTGATATGAAGGGGTTGAGTTTACTTGATATGAAGGGGTTGAGTTTACTTGATATGAAGGGGTGGAGTTTACTTGATATGAAGGGGTGGAGTTTACTTGATATGAAGGGGTGGAGTTTACTTGATATGAAGGGGTGGAGTTTACTTGATATGAAGGGGTTGAGTTTACTTGGGTCTAATTCAATTTTAAAGAGTTTAAATTTTATAATTTTTAAATTAATCATTAGTCCATTTATTTAATAAAGGATACTTGTTGATTCAGCCAATTCTCTGCTGGTTACATCTTTGACTTTGATGCCACCAATTTAATAATTAGAATTGAAAAGACTATTAATTTATAGACAGAGATGAAACCAATCATTGGCTATTATACCCCAAGAATTAAACTTTAAACCAGGACCTACCACCAGAACAAAAGTGTTTTTATCCTTGGTTGCCTCCAGGAAAAAGTTACCATTGTCTTCTTGTTCTTCATGTTCCTCATCTGTGTTGGTGCTGTGAGGACTGTGTTCATTCTGTCGATCCTTGAGAAACCAACAGAGACACAGTCGTCATCAATTTGTTTAAAGGGACTGTGTTCATTCTGTCGATCCTTGAGGAACCAACAGAGACACAGTCGTCATCAATTAGTTTAAAGACATTTACTTTAAATAACGCTGTTGATGATTAGAAATGAGTACACTCACACCTAGCTCAGACCTATACCAGGACCTTAAAAATGTTAGGTGTGTTTATATACCGAGATTGACTGCGCCATAGAGATAGAGATTAGGTTTATTTATTAGTGTTATTAAATTGGCCAAAATAAGTGGTGGGCAATAGCAGATCACTACTCCAAACTTGACATTTTGTATCTCGAGTTTTCAACAAACCTTTGACCCAGTAGGAAACCACTGGTAAAGCCCATTTAATATTTCACTAGAGTCCAACCAATTTCTGGATTTTATATCAGCAATGTTTTTACTGGTCAAAGAATACACAAGTCAAGAGATGATGAGAGATAAAGGGGAGACAATGAGTCAAGCTCATGAAATAGAATTAAAGGGGAGACGATGAAACAAACTCACCACTATCTCACTGCTGAATCTGTCTCTGTGCATGTGGACTGTCCTGTTGATTCTTGTCTGTAGCTTCATGAGGTCTTGACTTTCTTGTGCAGTGGCTACCTATGTCATTTAAAAAAGGTTTAAAACTGTGATAATGCTCTAAAAACATGGCTACCCTAATTACAAACTCTATTTATATCTGTTTTGGAAATATAATATAAATGATTTATCTCTTAATACCAGAAGGTATACTACATTATGTAATTTGTGGATGAAATAAAATATTGCAATGACAAATATGAAGTTCAGAACTCATTACATGACAAAACTACAAAGAAAACGTAGGATAAGACTATAGGACAAGCAAGTTTAACAATGATTTATTGAGAGAATGTGAGCTGACATTGACAGTTACGATGATGATGTGATGTGGCACCAGTGAGGTTACAAGCTGCTGTATCATACATATTCACAAGTTACAGTGTGTTTAAAAACTGTTGTATCATACATACAGTCACAAGTTACAGTGTGTTTAAAGCTGTTGTATCATACATAGTCACAAGTTACAGTGTGTTTAAAAGCTACTGTATCATACATACAGTCACAAGTTACAGTGTGTTTAAAAGCTGTTGTATCATACATACAGTCACAAGTTACAGTGTGTTTAAAGCTGTTGTATCATACATACAGTCACAAGTTACAGTGTGTTTAAAAGCTACTGTATCATACATACAGTCACAGTGACAGTGTGTTTAAAAGCTGTTGTATCATACATACAGTCACAAGTTACAGTGTGTTTAAAAGCTGTTGTATCATACATACAGTCACAAGTTACAGCGTGTTTAAAGCTGTTGTATCATACATAGTCACAAGTTACAGTGTGTTTAAAAGCTACTGTATCATATATACAGTCACAAGTTCGTTCGTTCGTCCGTCGATACGACGAGGACCACTCTAGTCATCCGAGGGTTTTCTGTGCGTGCGCAGATGGCTGATTAGGCCGATCCTTGCACGAAAGGTTCGGGAACAGAAGGGACAGGGGGCGAGTGCGACATCTCCTGGAGGGTTGACAGCATGGGCCTTTCGGGCTTGCCTCTTCTTTTCTGCGGCGGTAATCCGGTTTGCCTCGCATGACCTGGCACCTTCGTGGATGGAAGAGCGCCAGGTGGATCGGTCCATTGCAGCTTGTTCCCACGTGTCTGGATTTATGGCAAACGCTTTCATTGAGGCTTTCAGTGTGTCTTTGAAGCGTTTCTTTTGCCCACCGTGGGACCGCTGGCCATACTGGAGCTCACCATAGAAGATTCTCTTTGGCAGTCTCTCGTCTGGCATTCGGACAACGTGCCCTGCCCAGCGAAGCTGGGACTGCATCAGGAGGGTGAAGATGCTGGGGAGACCTGCCTTGGTCAGTACCACTGTGTCTGGAATTTTGTTCTGCCACTTTATGCCGAGAATCTTCCTGAGGCTTGTTATATGAAAGTGGTTCAGCTTTTCTTGCATGGCGCTGATAAACAGTCCAAGTTTCACAAGCATAAAGCAGTGTGGGGAGCACCACTGCCCTGTACACTTTCAGCTTGGTCTGGATGGTAATGCCTCTTCTGTTCCAGACATTAGGGTACAACCTGCCAAAAGTGGAGCTGGCTCTGGCAATTCTGACGTTCACTTCGTCATCGATGGTGACATTTTGAGACAGTGTGCTGCCTAGGTATGTGAACCGGTGCACTGTATTGAGTCTCTGGCCGTTGACAGTGATGTTGGGCTCTACGTAGGGTCTTCCAGGCGCAGGCTGATGGAGGACCTCAGTCTTCTTGGTGTTGATTGACAGACCAAAGTTTGTGCAGGCACTGGAGAACAGGTTTACACTGCGTTGCATGTCGGCTTCTGAGACAGCGTTGAGGGCACAGTCATCAGCGAACAGCAGGTCTCTGATGATGTCTGTCATAACCTTGGTTTTTGCCTGGAGCCTCCGAAGGTTGAACAGCTTGCCATCTGTGCGGTATTTCAGGTTGACACCAACATCCTCGTCTCTGAAGGCCTCTGTCAGCATGGCGGAAAACATGAGGCTAAACAGTGTTGGTGCCAGGACGCAGCCCTGCTTGACTCCGTTTGTGACTGGGAAAGGATCAGAAAACTCCCCGCTGTCCTGGACTCTGGCCTGCATGCCTTCATGGAATTGTTGCACCAAGACGATGAATTTCCTTGGGCAACCGTACTTGGCCATGATCTTCCACAGACCCTCTCTGCCAACAGTGTCAAAGGCCTTGGTCAGGTCGACATAGGTGGAGAACAGATCAGAGTTCTGCTCCTGACATTTCTCCAGCAGCTGCCTGGCAGCGAACACCATGTCGATGGTTCCTCGCTCTTTTCGGAATCCACACTGACTTTCAGGCAGGAGTCCTTGGTCAAGGTGCACTGTGAGGCGGTTGAGCAGGATTCTGGCAAGGATCTTTCCTGCAATAGAAAGCAGGGATATGCCTCTGTGGTTGTCACAAGCCTGTCTACTTCCTTTTCGCTTATATAGATGTATGATGGTGGCATCTTTGAAGTCCTGCGGGATCGTCTCTTGCTGCCATATTAAGAGAAACAGCTCATGGAGCCTTTCAGTCAGGGCTGTTCCCCCCTCCTTGTAGACCTCAGCTGGTATGGCGTCAGAGCCAGGTGCTTTGCCATTGGAGATAAGATAGATTGCTTTCTGGGTCTCGAGCAAGGTTGGTGGGTCATCCAGTGCTTTGTTTGTGGGCACTTGGGGTAGACGATTGATGGCTTCGTCGTTGATTGTCGAAGGGCGATTTAGGACGTCATCGAAATGTTCGACCCATCTCTCCAAGATCTTCTCTTTGTCTGTAATTAGAGTGTTACCGTCTGCGCTGAGGAGGGGGCTTGATCCTGAGGGCGTGGGGCCATATACTTCTTTCAAGGCGTCGTAGAAGTTTTTATAGTCACGCCCTGTCTGCATAGCCTTGGATCTCGTCAGCTTTGTTGCCGAGCCAATCGTCCTGCATCTGACGGAGCTTCTGCTGAACAGTCTTGCGTATGTTGTTGAGTGCATCTCTCCTTGCCGTGGACTTGGGGTTATTGATGTATGCTTGGTGAAGGTGGTGTTTCTCATCCAATAACTGCTTGATGTCTTCGGAGTTCTCATCGAACCAGTCCTTATGTTTCCTGGTCTGGGGCCCCAGGGTCTCTGTAGCTGTGGAGTAAATCAGCTCTCTGAGTGATGCCCAGTCTGCCTCCACGCTCTGGTTTCCCGGAGAGGTGGATTTCAAGCACTTTTCCAGAGCATCTACAAAGGACTGTTTGCAGCTGTCGGTATTCAGTTTGGCAACATTAAGCCGTTTCGGGGCCTTCTTCCCTTGCGGGCGTCGTTTAGGCTGAATGCGGATGTTGAGCTTGGTGATGATGAGGCGGTGGTCTGTCCAGCATTCAGCGCCGCACATGGATTTGGTAACTCGTACATCCTGCCTGTCCCTCTTCCTCACGATGACGTAGTCAATAAGATGCCAGTGCTTCGATCGGGGGTGCATCCATGACGTCCGGTTACGAGTGGGGAGGCGGAAGATCGTGTTGGTGATCAGCAGTTCAAGTTCAGCGCAGGTCTGGAGTAAAAGAAGACCGTTGCTGTTGCATTGACCCACTCCATGGTGTCCAAGGACTCCTTCCCAGGCAACGTTGTCCTTGCCAACTCTTGCGTTGAAGTCACCTAGCAAGATGAGTTTGTCCGCCTTTGGAACGTCGGCAATGACAGTGTGATGTCACAAGTTACAGTGTGTTTAAAAGCTGTTGTATCATACATACAGTCACAAGTTACAGCGTGTTTAAAGCTGTTGTATCATACATAGTCACAAGTTACAGTGTGTTTAAAAGCTACTGTATCATACATACAGTGACAGTGTGTTTAAAAGCTGTTGTATCATACATACAGTCACAAGTTAAAGTGTGTTTAAAAGCTGTTGTATCATACATACAGTCACAAGTTACAGTGTGTTTAAAAGCTGTTGTATCATACATACAGTCACAAGTTACTGTGTGTTTAAAAGCTGTTGTATCATACATACAGTCACAGTGACAGTGTGTTTAAAAGCTGCTGTATCATACATACAGTCACGTGTGAGTCAACTAAAACCTGTAGGACATGTCAACTGACCTCTGTGGATATCTTAGGTTGAGGTGGTGCAGGCAACGGCCCAAGGTAAGCACCTGTAGCTGTCTGATCATACAAGAAAACAAGATTTAATTTGACCCCCATCAGATATTCTTATAGTCCATACCTGAGATGTGTATTTGTAAGGAAATCAAGGAATTATAAACAAAATAATTATTATGAAATGCAGTCGAAACCGGTTAAGTCGACAGCGTTGGGGTATGAAAAATGGCATCGAGATCGATGATCGAGTTAAAACAAAAACCAATATGGCGGCAAAATATTAACATGTGCTTGAAATGTCTTTATATACGTGTTGTGCATTAATTAGACTTATTAGTGATGGGACGATTAATCGGAATCGTATCGGAATATACGAAATATCAATATAATGTTAAATTATGTGATATATTATATTATGCGAAATGGAACGTCCTTGCTAGTATGATTTATGTATATGAATTAGTGACTCGGCTCTGACTGAGGCTCTAGTTCACTAGTTCTAGTTCATTTGCTTGTTCGTCCTTGAACTTTATTATTTCATGCTAATTACTACTAATACTAATGCTGTAATTATAATTTAGTGGTCCAAGGTTGTCATTGCCAGGGCGGGGGTGGAAGATAAGCATCCACTCCTCTAGAAATGCCCTAAAAGGCTTGCGTCTCTTAATGCCTCTGTCAACCAAAATCCAGCTCCTGGCCTTCTCGCGTGGCTCACACAAAAGCCCGGCGGACCATGTTGTTACTAACAGGAGAAGGGATGAAGGCGGTCAACTGGCGCCTCAAAACCAGTAGCTTCGGGTAGATGAGGCTCGTTAACCATGGTCGGTAGCTCATCTAGGAGAGGGAAACTCTTATTCTAAACCTCCGCTGCCTTGCGGCTAAACCCTCATGGGAATGGCTAGGGGAGTAAACCCCGACAGAAAATCAGGAAGTGGAGCTCCTAAGGCGGTCTGCTACTGAAACAAATTGCATTCCGGCAGCTCCTGCGACGCGAATGGTGCCAAGCCGTATCGACATTAGTCGTTCCATTGGATCCACCATTGGCGTGGAGAGGGGGGATCTGCTGTTTGGGCAGCAGCTGGTTCTCCATAGTAACACGCCCAGGCTTTATCTTTACTGGAGAGGACACTCCAGCATCGCCGCAAGGTGTGAACACAACACGGGAAGCAGCAGTTTACCGGTTATAAGCCATAGCTCAATTGGCGTAGAGCTAGGCGCCAGGGGTTGCTTCTGACGGTGGGAGAGATCACCATGTCTCAATGGATCGCTACCGCCCGCCTCAAGCTGGGCAGCCCCCAGCCAATAAGGTGCTATCCCGCCATGGCCTACCTGCTCCACTGGCAACCAAAACAAGGGAAAACCACGCATAGGCATCTGCTCCACCAAGAATCCAGAGAGAACAGCAGAATACACCCAGAGACTAAAAGAAGCTCTTGTACAAATGCCACCAGTAGACACTATTGAGTCCAAGTGGTCACATCTGCGGGACACCATATATGGCTCAGCTATTGCGGCATTCGGCAAGAGAGAACGCAAAAGTGCAGACTGGTTTGAGGCCCACTGGGAGGAAATGAAGCATGTCACCCATGTAAAAAGAAAGGCTCTTTTAGCCTATAAAGACAGGCCTTGCCCAGAAACTCTACATTCCCTTAAGAGCGCCAAGAAAAATGCCCAGCAGGCAGCTCGCCACTACGCTAACACGTACTGGATCAATCTAAGTTCCAGCATACAGTCAGCAGCTGATAGAGGCGATACAAAGGCTATGTACGAGAATATAAAACAAGCAACAGGCCCTCTGACCTCCAAGACAGCACCCTTAATGTCAAAAGCAGGGGAAATTATCACTGATCGGGACAAGCAACTCAAACGGTGGGTCGAGCACTACCTGGAATTGTACGCAACTATAAACCATGTCTCAACTGCTGCCCTGGACGATATCCCAGACCTGCCGGTCATGGAAGAGCTCGATAGCCTACCCACAATGGTCGAGCTAAGTAGAGCCATAGATTGCCTAGCCTGCGGGAAAGCCCCTGGTAATGATGGAATTCCACCAGAAGTTCTCAAATGTGGAAAAGAAATACTTTTACAACCTTTGCATGACCTCCTCACTCTGTGCTGGGAACAGGGGCAGATACCACAGGAGTTAAAAGATGCCAACATCGTTACACTGTATAAAAATAAAGGAGACAAGAGTGACTGCAACAACTATCGTGGAATCTCTCTCCTCAGTATAGTTGGAAAGGCCTTCGCCCGAGTTGCATTGACACGCCTGCAGACCCTAGCATCGCGTGTACTCCCAGAATCGCAGTGCGGCTTTCGAGCCGGAAGATCAACCATAGACATGATCTTCTCTCTGCGCCAGCTGCAGGAGAAATGCAGGGAGCAACATATGCCTCTATACATCGCGTTCGTCGACCTAACTAAAGCTTTTGATCTTGTCAGCAGAAGCGGCCTTTTCCAGATCTTAGTAAAAATAGGCTGCCCTACACATCTGCTTAACATCATCAAGCAATTCCACGAAAACATGCAGGGCACAGTGTGCTATAACGGTGCCACCTCCGAGGCTTTCCCAGTAAGTAGTGGAGTAAAGCAAGGCTGCGTGTTGGCACCTACTCTATTCGCAATATTCTTTTCCATCTTACTCCAGTATGCCTTCAAGAACAACAGCGAGGGGATATACATACACACCAGAGCTGACGGGAGATTATTCAATATTGCCCGACTTAAAGCCAAGACCAAAATAAGGAAGATTTTGCTGCGTGAGCTCTTATTTGCAGACGATGCCGCCTTAATATCCCACACAGCAGACGGCCTGCAGAACCTTGTATCCAGCTTCTCCGCTGCCTGCAAAGAGTTTGGCCTGACCATAAGTATAAAGAAAACCAACATTATGGCACAGGATGCTGCCTCTCTCCCGACTATCACCATTGACGACTGCAACTTGGATGCTGTTGACAGTTTTACTTATCTGGGATCAAACATCTCGAGCACCCTCTCACTGGAAGATGAGATAAGTAGTAGGATAGGGAAGGCAGCAACTGTTATGGCTAGACTGTACAAAAGAGTCTGGTCCAATGCCAAACTCACAGCAAGGACTAAGCTGCAGGTATACCAGGCCTGCGTACTGAGCACACTCCTCTATGGATGCGAGTCTTGGACCACCTATACCAGGCATGAAAGAAGGCTCAATAGCTTCCACCTCAGATGCCTGCGCCGCATCCTAGACATCAAATGGCAAGAGAAAGTCCCCAACACAGAGGTCCTGGCTCAAGCAAGCATGAGTAGTATTGCAGCAATACTAAGCCAAAGACGCCTCCGTTGGCTTGGACACGTCAAGAGGATGCAAAGTGGTCGCATACCCAAGGATGTGCTCTACAGCGAGCTGGCGACAGGGAAAAGGTCGGTTGGTCGGCCATGTCTCAGATACGTGGACATATGCAAGAGAGACATGAAAGTAGCCAACATTGATATACAAAACTGGGAAAACCTGGCAGAGGATAGGTCCATGTGGCGGGCTATAGTGAAAGAAGGATCACTAAGAGCAGAGGAGCAAACTAGGGCAGAAGCAGTCGGGAAAAGAGCGAGGAGAAAGGCCAGGAAACACTGCCCCACTGCTTTCGTGTGTGTGTCATGCAGAAGAGACTGCCACTCAAGGATTGGTCTCATCAGCCACACCAAGAGCTGCAGATAATAAAGATAAATCTATCGTCTTTCGTAGACGGACAGATGCCATACCATACAATTATAATTTAAGTCATATTCTTAGTGTAAGTTTATTACTAATAAATACCAAGGCATTTATTTGTATAAGGACCAAGGAAAACAATCAATATTCAAATAAATATATTTGTTAATAATTGACAACTATTACGCTAGGACTAGTGTTTACCGTAGTTACGACTATCGAACGACCGCTTACACTCATCTTTAAAAATGTTTAGGCTTATTTATTTAAGTTTAAAGTCTTCGGAATTTAAATAATTTATTCAGCTGCAACTTCAATAAGCCCGTAATAGCTTTTTACTCCGGAGTTCGTTTTTGTTGTGTTGAGCGACGGTGACTTCAAATCGCTTTCTTCCTATTCCGGTATCTAAATAATATACACGTCATCACTATTAGTCTACTTCGCCTACGGCTAAGGAATGTTTTTTTAAAATTTAAAAAAAATTTGCTTAGTTGTCGAGGCACTGTACGAGAGCTTCATGTGAACCACGGTCAAAGGTCACGGCTATTACTACAGTCGGTCCGCTCTAAGTGAACTCAAAGGGACAGGGGGGGGGACAAGTTACAGAGTTTTCTAGTTAGGGATAATGAGGGTGGTGGGGGGGGGAAGGCTTGACAGGTCTTTGATGTTTATATAAAAGGAAGCCTCTTGCTTTGACATACCAATACAAGACCGCGAGAAGAGACACCTCCCCTCCCCTCCCCCACTGTTATACATCTACAGTGGGTTGGGGGAAGGAACATTTTACTTTTTAAATTGAGTCAGAGCATGCCTTGGTAAATGGCCAGTGTAGCTCAACCCCCACCTAAACCCCACCCTATTGGGTGGGGGGGGGGTCGTCGTGTGCGCGGCGAAATGCAATAATTCTGGCAAGTTGACGGGTGAAACATAATATGGTATTTAAATAAATTCCATCTTATTATGACTGTGTACTCCATTTATCAGGACTTAGTCGGTATATTAGCTTATTACCCGGAGTTAATTTTTTGTTGTGTTACGGCAGAATACCAGAGCCAACACGCGAGCGAACGTGACATCAAAATCAAAGCGTTTTCTTAATAATAATAATATTCTGGTCTATAAATATAAATATAAAAATACACGTCATCACTGTTTGTGGAGTTCGCTAGTGACCGATTTAAAAAAAAATGTATTCGCTTAGTTACCCAAGCATAGTACCAGAAGTAACAGCGCTGAGCAAGCGGGCTGTGACGACGTCACCAGCAGACCCTGGTGAGGCACAAAATTGGTCCCTTCCCTTGGTTATAAAAAAACCATAGCTAACATTTTCAAAAGCTTGCGATTGGTCATGGGGATCGAGATAACCAATGTTAAGTGGCAAATTTGACCCTTTTTTGTGCTCGTGTTATGAGGTTTCGGAGACTTAAAAAAATCGAATTAAACGACGAGAAAATGCAAAGACAACGAGAGAATTTGGCGGTTCCAATAAAAAACGTCGACATAATGGGGCGGGCGAGTTAACCGAGCTCGAGTTAAGTGGGTTCGACTGTAATATTAAAATCTTATTAAAAAATTAAGTATATTTTTTCAAACCTTGTTTAAAAAAATCAATTTGTTTTGTAGTCAAAATATGAAATGTATAATTAAAAAACACTTTTTGTTCAAAGATACATTTGTAGATTATAAGACATAAGACTGAAATCTACTTACTGCCACTGCCACAAGCATATTTATTCCCAAGCAGATTTGTATTCTCAGACCAAACAAACAGTTGAGTCCTCTAATCTACATACAGAAATACATTATCAATATTTAACATCCTAAGTATACAGAACTAAATGAAAGATAAGTGATCGCAACCAGATATAAAGAATATTATTGCCTGATACACAATCTAAAGAGAATAGAGTCTTGATGGCTCAAACAAGACATCTACTCTGGTGCCTGTGATAAATGTCGTTAATTAGTTCACCCACAGAAACAAACTTCAGCAGTCAGTAGATATACAAAAAGTGACTTCCAGGTGGAAAAAAATTATAAGAAGATTTTTTTGTTTAAGATTTAATTAGACATAGAAAAGGAGATGTATGATCAGGGGAGGCAAGTATACCTTAAGTTTGTTGATGAGCTGGTTGTGAACTTCGTATTCTAAAAATGGTAAACTCTGAAATTAAATTAAACTTTTTTTAGAACTTCAAAATATAATAAACTAACCAATATGGAAATTATGAAAACAATACCTTATTTGATGCATTTTATGGTTAAACTTAAGTTTTGTTGACTTTAATAAAAAAAACTCAACACAGCTACACTTGTTGGTTGTAGAAAAATGCAGATTAATTTTATCCTCCAAGTCAACTATTAATGTGAAATCTTCACCCACATCACTAATCTCACGTGCAGATTGTTCAGAGCTCTTGTTCTTGTTCTTGGCTCGGCAAAGTCTGAAATGGAGTGTGCATTGAAAATGGAATTGAAATTTTCAAAATATCATTTTTTTGTTATTTACAGTAAAAATACTGGGAAAGCACATAGTTGATAATTATAATTGCTCAATTTCTACAGGGTTTTGACAGCTGCTCCCCAGTTAACAAACAATATCAGCATTTGGCAAGGATTTGCTACATCCTCTCCTCTATAAAAACAGTTTATTTTAATAACCTATATGAGATTTGTTTGGCCAAAATTTAACAAACATTTGACATAATGTCATTTGTATTGCTCACCGTGCCTACACCAGACAACCTTTACACAAACATAGATGAAATGACTAATGACATAATGACATTTGTATTGCTCACCGTGCCTGCACCAGACAACCTTTACTCCAGATAGGAATGTCACTGGGAGGATCTATTGTTGTAAATAGAACTTCTGGGACATTTTTTTTCCTGAGTGAGAGATGGATGACATTACTCATTATCATTTTTAATTACATCATAATTACCAAGTGCAAAATTGACTAAAATTGTGTTATGTTAATTTTAAATGAGTTGCGTGAGACATACTTTTATTTGGACAATGGGCTTTATATTTAATTTATTTACAATTTCTGTTTACTTTCAATCTCAAGAAAATATTAACTTAAATGATGCTTTATTGTAAATTTAACTTTAATTATTGTTTTTATAAAATAATTTTACCCAAATAGTTCAATGACTGATGCATTGATGATAAAAACATGTACAAGAACTGTCTCACCTGCAAATGGCACATTTTGACAACTGTATCTCAAATGGAAGACTGGCTGGGTTATATGGGATGTGGCACATAGAGCATTTTGGTTGGGGCTCTTCTTGGCTGGGGCAGGAGCAACATAGGACACGGTCAAAGGAATGAAGTCAACACAGGACACAATAAAAGGAATTAAGTCAACACAGGACACACTAAAAGGAATTAAGTCAACACAGGACACAATAAAAGGAATTAAGTCAACACAGGACACAATAAAAGGAATTAAGTCAACACAGGACACAATAAAAAGAATTAAGTCAACACAGGACACACTAAAAGGAATTAAGTCAACACAGGACACAATAAAAGGAATTAAGTCAACACAGGACACAATAAAAGGAATTAAGTCAACACAGGACACAATAAAAGGAATTAAGTCAACACAGGACACAATAAAAGGAATTAAGTCAACACAGGACACAATAAAAGGAATTAAGTACACACAGGACACAGTGAAAGGAATTAAGTCAATACAGGACACAATAAAAGGAATTAAGTCAACACAGGACACAATGAAAGGAATTAAGTCAACACAGGGCACACAAAAAGGGATTAAGTCAACACAGGGCACAGTGAAAGGAATTAAGTCAACACAGGGCACACAAAAAGGGATTAAGTCAACACAGGACACAAAGAAAGGCATGGTGTCAACAGCTTGTTAGTTTGGTTTTAAAGTTTGATTTCATCCTCGTGTAGATGATGAACATGTCAATTATAACATTGTCATACATTCACTAAAAGTATTGATTATGTTCAATATAATATGTACCGCGTAACAAACATTTTCAGACTGAACGTGAATGAACTCCCCTTGCTATAAAACATGGGGATGTGGTCATCGATGGCTGGAGTGAACTTCAGTGACCCGTGGAGGTCAACTAAAGAAGACGGCTACATAGAGATAAACTAAAAATGAATTAATTTAATTACGGTACTTTCCATCGATCTGAAATTTTGATACGATGCATTGTTAGGTGACACAAGTTTATGTGCCAAATTTCAGCTTGATAGGATCACGGGAAGTGTGTCATTTTTTACTTTTGTTTTTCCGCCCGACCGACCGACCACCACAAGAGGGTGAGGTTAATATAAGGGATTTATAAAACAACTAAAGAACGTTTAGGCATTGGCATAACTTTACTGTCACAAGATATACCTCTTGTTGTCAGAGGTGTTGCTAGCGCGGGGGGGGGTAGGGGGGAGGTAGAATTTATTTATATTATTTTGAAGAAAATAACGTGTTGATGTGATGGTATTAAAAAATTTATCCTTTCCCATGTGCAAACACATTAAGGACAACTCTGGCTGTAATGATCATGAAAGTTATTCCACAAGCCCATGGTTAGAAAGGACAACTCTGGCTGTAATGATCATGAAAGTTATTACACAAGCCCTTGGCTAGAAAGGACAACTCTGGCTGTAATGATAATGAAAGTTATTCCACAAGCCCTTGGTTAGAAAGGACAACTCTGGCTGTAATGATCATGAAAGTTATTCCACAAGCCCTTGGTTAGAAAGGACAACTCTGGCTGTAATGATCATGAAAGTTATTCCACAAGCCCTTGGTTAAAAAGGACAACTCTGGCTGTAATGATCATGAAAGTTAGCCCTTGGTTAGAAAGGACAACTCTGGCTGTAATGATCATGAAAGTTATTCCACAAGCCCTTGGTTAGAAAGGACAACTCCAGCTGTAATGATCATGAAAGTTATTCCACAAGCCCTTGGTTAGAAAGGACTTTGAAGGATGTTTAAAGAAACAAGCCAACACAAGAAACACATAGGCTGCTACCAATAGACACTCCAAAACAGATATTGTCATTATCCAGAGAACAAACAGCTTTTAAAAATCAATTATGGTACATGATATTCACAACATGATGAAACATTCACTTGACATTTCTGACCTACCTTTCCCAGCAGGCCTTCATCTGTGCTTGGTTGGCAAGTCCTATGTCCACGTACAGATGCTTATCTTTATCTCGTTCAGGCCCGGTGCTAGGCGGCTTCTCAGACGTAGTGGACAGGGGAGCCAGAGGCGGAGCCAGGCTTGAGGTCAGGTTCACAGAGTGTCGGAGGTCAAAGTTCAGATTGATCTTGGCAGCTGTTCCCATGGCAGACAAGATGATGACTTCATCACTGCAAAGTAATTCACTGAACTTTATAACAGTAGTCACTATAACTTATTGAATGCAATAACAGTAGTCACTATAACTTATTGAATGCAATATTCTTTATAACAGTAGTCACTATAACTTATTGAATGCAATAACAGTAGTCACTATAACTTATTGAATGCAATAACAGTAGTCACTATAACTTATTGAATGCAATATTCTTTATAACAGTAGTCACTATAACTTATTGAATGCAATAACAGTAGTCACTATAACTTATTGAATGCAATAACAGTAGTCACTATAACTTATTGAATGCAATAACAGTAGTCACTATAACTTATTGAATGCAATATTCTTTATAACAGTAGTCACTATAACTTATTGAATGCAATATTCTTTATAACAGTAGTCACTATAACTTATTGAATGCAATATTCTTTATAACAGTAGTCACTATAACTTATTGAATGCAATATTCTTTATAACAGTAGTCACTATAACTTATTGAATGCAATAACAGTAGTCACTATAACTTATTGAATGCAATAACAGTAGTCACTATAACTTATTGAATGCAATAACAGTAGTCACTATAACTTATTGAATGCAATAACAGTAGTCACTATAACTTATTGAATGCAATGATATTTAGTAACAGATGAGAGCATCAAGTAATCAATATTGAGCTATATTTCAACTTAGCTTACTTGACATATTAATTATCTAGTTAAAATTATGAATCAATGATACATATCTTCTATAAATATAATTCACCAAAGCGATTATGTGGAAATAAGCTGGGGTCGGCCAATCAGTTTATGGTTTGGCAAGCGGAGGTGGTGGAGAGAGTGGGCAACAATGGTTCTTGTGTTCACTTGCGCGTTCGTTCACAGAATAACATGTGATTCGTAGTGTAGTGGTTATCACGTCCACCTTACAAGCGGAAGGTCTTGGGTTCAAGCCCCAGCAAAAACATTATTTTTCTATTTTTAAAATGTGTTGTCCCCATTCTTTTCCCCCTTTTTTGTGAACATGGCTGACCCTGGCTAGGGTCTGCCAATCACACTTTATGGTTGGCAAGCTAGGGTGGTGGGCAGGTAGATAACAGCAGTGCGAATGTCTCAAGACCAACAAAGTGTCGGTGGTTCACTATAGTTGTTTTGATTTCTTCTTGCTGTGTGTCCGTTCTTTTCCCACTTTCTTTGCACTATTCATGAGCAAGTCTGCAGCGTATGCTACCCCGCGGGGCGTATCTAGTATTTATATATTTAACAGACAATGCTTAAAATATCCAGTCATTTCCTTAAAATGGAGCTAAAAAATTGAGTTTTTTTTTAAATGATTGAATCAGGAATTTGTATGCTTAATTTAACAAAATAAAAAGCAAACTACTTTAAAACCCAACTGGTAATTAACTACAGTGAAAGAGATCTCCAGTAACACCTTTAATAGTGACAGTCAAGGCTTTCTGTTGTTGAAGGCTAGACACAAGAACATGTTACATCACAAACTGGACATCTGTTCAAGTGCAATGAAACCTGTGTCAATCAATCCCTTTCATATAGTTCTCATTTGATGGCAGCATTCAAATTATCTATGGGTTTTCATTCACATTTAAGACATTCAAATTATAGAATAATTTTTTTAAAATATGAAAATGATCATTTTCATGGATTTTCACACTGTGGATGTGATTTTTTTCATTCTTTGTTTACTCTGTAAAGTTTACAGAGGTTGTAGAGTTATAAGTACCAGATGGTTGTCTGTTCTTGGTAGCCCAACACGGCATGACAGCCCAGTTTGGCAGCGTGAGCCTTGATCTCTATCCTGACTTCACTCCACCAGGCGTCTCTGGTCTCAGCCTCTTCTGTACAAATAATTCAATGATGACAAGCTTTAGAGAAAAACAATTGGCTGGCTAGCCAAGTAAATATCGCTACACTTGGAGAGAAGATTTTAAAGATAAAAAAGCAGCTCTCAGTCAAAGAAATCAGCAGACTTTGTAGAAGGTTAAAGTTGGTTGTGATCCAAAAATAGCTGTAGATAAAATTAAACAAATATTTTTGCTCAAACAAATATGCAATGTTTTATGATCATTTAATGCATAAAGACTGAAACATGTCCAGTCAGGTTGTCTAATTGTGAACATATTTCCTCAGCCAGAACCAAAAAGACTCGGATAAACTTAGGAACCTAAAAAAAATTAAATCCTTTATATTTAAGACATAACTAAAAGTATTGATTATGTTACATATAATACGCACCGCACGCCAGACTAGCATAAACATGTACAGATCTGGAAAATATAAAACTATGTTCAATATAATATGTACCGTGTGTTCAATATTATACGCACCGCGTGCCAGACTAGCATAAACATGTACAGATCTGGAAAATATAAAACTATGTTCAATATAATATGTACCGTGTGTTCAATATTATACGCACCGCGCGACAGACTAGCATAAACATTTAAATGCTACATAGAGGTACATAGAGATAATCTAAAAATTCATTAATTTAATTACAGTACATGCGATCGATGTACAATTTTGATACATCATTTTTATTGTCGCCTCGAGTCTGCCTGCAAAATTTCAGCTCGATAGGATATGGGAAAGTACGTTACATATCGATCCAAAGTTTTTGGGACAAGCAATCAAGCAGATGCCATGAATTACAATGTACATGTATTAGAAAGGATTTAAAAAGGGGGCTGCTGGAGTAAATGTCTGATTTTGGAAAATTAGGGGAGCTTCCATATCAACACTCACCTGGTCAGGCTAAATCTATCACAATCTAAACACAACACAATAAGGATAAATCTAAAACATAATTAGGATAAATCTAAACCTAGCCGCATATTGATACACTCACCTGGTCAGGCTAAATCTAGCCCCACATTAACGCACACATGGTTTGAGAAATCAAGGTGAAGCCTACATACCTGGATTATGAATCTTGTCCAGCAGCTTGACCGATCTTGCCGAGACCACACCACCGAGGCTTAACACAAAGTTCTGGGGGAAACTCCGCATGGTGAAAAACGGGTATTCCTGTATAGGGGAAGGATTAATCTATTTAAAAAAGTGTTACTTCCGTTGTCCTCCTGACGGTCGACATTTGTGGACACCAATTACAAGAGAATATGCCAACACATAGAGAAAAGTCTTCATCATTTAGTCAAATATTTAGCTATATGTCAAATATTTAGCTATATGTCAGATATTTAGCTATATGTAAATTTGGGTAGATGACAAAGTCTCTTGTAGTGTTTGTCCTTCAAGACATCATATCTTTTCTAAAGATGATTTAAATTTTTTAAAATTTAATAGAACTTTATCAAAATTCATTAACTATTTTCATGAACTGTAAGTTCATGAAATTGGTCTACATAGAACTGACCAAATGAACTTGATGAAAATAAACTTAATGGATTCGGTTAAGCCAATAACGTAAAGATTCTGTTAATCCAATCACGTAGAGATTCTGTTAATCCAATAACGAAGAGATTCTGTTAATCCAATAACCAAGAGACGTACCAGATCAAACTTTGATCACATAGTTATCACTTTCCATTCTATCTATATATATAATTCTCTTCGTGGTCGGACCCTGCGAGACACCAAGCTGCAAGTATGTTCAACAGATACTAATTTTAGAAAGCAGCGCACCAAATTACTGCACCAATGCTTCAAAAGGTGTACAAATTAAATATGCGCTGTAAAAAAATAATTATATGACGTCATTGTTTTCGCTGATATTTTAATTTTGTAAAAAGGGAACAATGTAAAAAGTTATAAAATACTTTGTGTACATTTCAGAAAGTTTAATATTTCGTATTGATCAAACAAGGACAAGTCAGTTGGGATTTTGAAAAAGGTGGGCGCCGTAGGCGCCCTAAAAAATTGCATTTTTTCAAAATAAATAGATTTCAGCTGAACACTTCCGTCATTTTTTACGGGTGATACGCCGCGGGTCTCTCCAGAGTTCCTTCTTTTCATTCACTCACAGTCGTTTGCCCAAACCCACCCCATTTTGACAACCGTGTCTTTCAGGAAGTCTTCACCTGTCACTAAATCATTAGCGGCGTATGCTACGCCGCGGGTCAGCTAGTAGTGAATAATGAATGAAGTGGCATGTTCTTCAAGTAAAACTTAAAATGCCACATATGATTTTTTGTTTAAATGGTGTCACAATGATGTTAACAAAATTTTAGTGTTCAATGCCAGTGTGTATGTCTGCTTTCACATGTGTAGATATGCTGATGGAGCATTTAAAAAAAGTTCACATGGGTCTTTACCTTGTGTGGTTTAACTCATTACAAACTAATTATCACAGACTATGAACACCCTTGTAATTTACCATTAAATTATTGAAATCAATACTATGCTGGATCTTAGATGGTGAAATATAAGAACAGCCTTGTAACTCACCAGTAAATCTATACTTTGTTGGATCATAGAAGCCTTGTAACTCACCAGTAAATCTATACTTTGTTGGATCATAGAAGCCTTGGAATAGAGAGGATTTTGTTGTACACTTGAGCTGAGCTGCATAATTCTGGCACTGTTCATTACTTGAGGGTGTGGGGTGGGGGTGAATGATAAAGTCAGTGTTAGTTTGACACAAGAAAATTTCTCTCCAAGTTAGTCAGCAATTTTACAACAGTGTTGGCACATTCTAATTGTAGATGTTTACAGTGAAATATATGGTCACCATAACAAAGCTTTTAAACAGGTTTTCTATGCTCCCCGTAGGTGGCATTTAATTAAATTCTTGAATACTTGACACCAGCACAAATACAAACTTAAAATATGGACTAGCTTGATTCTACGGTACAACACAATCGTACCTTTCGGGGGTGTATTCATTTCTGAATCTGATAATCTTCTATTGACATCCACCGGGACGACACGGATGGGTGATGTGGAATGCCTCTGATTGGACTGTTGTTGAACAGGGGGTGAGACAGGTGGCGAGGTGGGCAGTGAGGATGACGTATGGGCCCTCGCCACACCTTCCTGAATGGGGTCGTCTGGCGAGCTGTCCTGGAGTTGTGATTGTGGAGTGAGTGTGTTTGAGGAGGACAGGGTGAAATCTTCGGGGAATGAGGAACTGCAAGGGAAATTGAAGAGGCATTGGTTGTGTTGCTCGTCACTTTGTTCGATGTAAGGCGGGGCCGAGGGCGGGGGGCTGCGAGAGTAACACAGGGAGGACTGGCGGGAGAAAATCCCTGATTTGGGGGAGATGGTGGAGGGGGAGGTGGAGGGGGAGGGCCCGGGGCTTGACAGCTGCCTACTCAGGGGAGAGTGAGCCCTCCTCTCCAGTTTGGTTTGGGAGAATGGTGCGTGTTGGTGGTGTAGGCTCACAGTGTGCCGCCTCATGCTACGTGAAATAAGTTTGGAGAGAGAGAAAATAACATCAAAATAATGCTGGAGATACAGCGGCATGCATTCAAACAAAATTGGTGAACGGCTTGGCACCAAACTCACATGTTAGCACCATCAAATCTAACAATCAGACTGGAATCAATTAAACATCTTAAACACAGCTGTTCAATAGAACTTTTCTTCTAACACTTAATTTTCTTAAAATGTCCTACTATCACTAGGTTCAATTAGCTTTGAGCTAAAAATAAGTTAGGTAAGATATATATATATTTTAAATGACTAATACTTATCAAATGAGATTTTCTTCATTGTTTACTTTGGACATGGTGAAAACTTGGAACTGAATTATGGACGTTATGTAATGGCCCTGTGCCATTTACTTACCGATGTAAATTATTAGAAAAGTTACTAGCGTGTGCGTTTACATTTAAAATGCAAGCTGAACAGGCCAACCTCAATGTTTGTTATTGTGCTGTATTCTAAATTATGTGCCTTACACTAAAACTTTATTGCTGGTGGTGCCATTCAAGTTTACTTATCTTAGTTCTATAAAGACTGGGTTTAGTGTTCATTGTTATCCTGCACAAAGTCAACCATAATTTAACAGCCAAGCTCAAACTTTAAGGTACAAGACTAAATGATCATCTGTAAGCATGTGTACAATTTTCTAGCACAACAAAATGAACATTTTCGTCAAAAGCAAAGTTAACATTTCAAGTTAGCAAAAATTAAATTTCAATAAGCCATTGTCATTTATTTTTACATCTGAACAAACTGACGATAAAGTGAGTGAATGTAAATAAAATTGTGCAGAGTAACATTCAGTGGATTGATTTCTTGATAACATGGCTGCTGAGTGTAAAGCAAGTGAACAATTTAGCCACTTAGATAAATTTATCAACCTGGATAGAGTTACCCTTACAATAAATGATTTAGAATTCTGAAGATGTTAACAAAATAATCTCAGACTAATGATACTTAATACATAAAAATATTTGGAAGAGAACTTTCTTGAAAGTATGTATTATCTTAGCCAAAACTTCTAGAGAGCGTGGGTAAACACAACACAATCACAATATATTCTTTTAAACACATACAATATTTTTATGACTTTGACAAAAGCCCTAAGCACACAGGTGACATTTAGTTTTTTAAAAAATTCAAATATTTTAATTTTTAATCATCCTCATGACTATTCATTTCACCCCAGCAAATCTTTGATGCAAGGCGGAGTGTATGATTTTACAAGGGAGATTTGTGTATTGGTATTGTAAACATAAGATGACATCATAAGATGACATCATAAGATGACATCATAAGATGACATCATAAGATGACATCACTGATTGTACTGGAGAAAGAGGCGCTAAGAGCTGAGAAATACATTGACTTAAAAAAAAGACAAAAACATTAAGTTAAGTTGAGAGTTACAGAGATAAAAATGTTGGTATAAGCACAATGTTAT
This sequence comes from Ampullaceana balthica, assembly GCA_944989445.1. Taxonomy (NCBI): domain Eukaryota; kingdom Metazoa; phylum Mollusca; class Gastropoda; family Lymnaeidae; genus Ampullaceana; species Ampullaceana balthica. The sequence goes on along the minus strand of CALYLW010000905.1, from coordinate 149,991 downwards.
AGAAAGATGACACACAAAAACATTAAGTTAAGTTGAGAGTTACAGAGATGAAAATGTTGGTATAAGCACAATGTCATAGAAAGATGACACACAAAAACATTAAGTTAAGTTGAGAGTTACAGAGATGAAAATGTTGGTATAAACACAATGTTATAGAAAGATGACACACAAAAACATTAAGTTAAGTTGAGAGTTACAGAGATGAAAATGTTGGTATAAGCACAATGTTATAGAAAGATGACACACAAAAACATTAAGTTAAGTTGAGAGTTACAGAGATGAAAATGTTGGTATAAGCACAATGTTATAGAAAGATGACACACAAAAACATTAAGTTAAGTTGAGAGTTACAGAGATGAAAATGTTGGTATAAACACAATGTTATAGAAAGATGACACACAAAAACATTCAGTTAAGTTGAGAGTTACAGAGATGAAAATGTTGGTATAAGCACAATGTTATAGAAAGATGACACACAAAAACATTAAGTTAAGTTGAGAGTTACAGAGATGAAAATGTTGGTATAAACACAATGTTATAGAAAGATGACACACAAAAACATTCAGTTAAGTTGAGAGTTACAGAGATGAAAATGTTGGTATAAGCACAATGTTATAGAAAGATGACACACAAAAACATTAAGTTAAGTTGAGAGTTACAGAGATGAAAATGTTGGTATAAACACAATGTTATAGAAAGATGACACACAAAAACATTCAGTTAAGTTGAGAGTTACAGAGATGAAAATGTTGGTATAAGCACAATGTTATAGAAAGATGACACACAAAAACATTAAGTTAAGTTGAGAGTTACAGAGATGAAAATGTTGGTATAAACACAATGTTATAGAAAGATGACACACAAAAACATTAAGTTAAGTTGAGAGTTACAGAGATGAAAATGTTGGTATAAACACAATGTTATAGAAAGATGACATCACTGAATGAATTGGGAACAGAGCCGCTCAAGAAATGAGGAATACATCAACTTATGTAAATATGATTTAAATTAAAATACCATAGATCAGATAAAGTTAAGATGAGAGTAACAGTGATGAAATGTTGGAAGTAGCACAATGTTATAAAGGGGGCCTACTTGATGTTAACTTGAATGGTAACAGCAGCATGCTGCCATAGATGAGATAAAGTTAAGATGAGAGTAACAGTGATGAAATGTTGGAAGTAGCGCAATGTTATAAAGGGGGCCTACTTGATGTTAACTAGAATGGTAACAGCAGCATGCTGCTGATATTCTTGTTTTAAAAGGCCATTAGCTAATGTTGGTTTTACAATAAAGTTAAATTAAAAAAAATTTAAAAAAAATTTAGGCCCCATTTTAAAGTCAATACAATGTGAAAATGTTATGCAGTTAAAAAAATGTGAGTCAGTGTCGAGAAAAAATTGAGTTATTCTAATAATTGACAGTTTTGTTGTTTACTTATTCTGATAATTGACAGTTTTGTTGTTTACTTATTCTGATAATTGACAGTTTTGTTGTTTACTTATTCTGATAATTGACAGTTTTGTTGTTTACTTATTCTGATAATTGACAGTTTTGTTGTTTACTTATTCTGATAATTGACAGTTTTGTTGTTTACTTATTCTGATAATTGACAGTTCTGTTGTTTACTTATTCTGATAATTGACAGTTCTGTTGTTTACTTACACTTAGTTTAATACATCCCCACAAAAAGTAGGCCCCATCTGGACTTAATAAATGTACATAAATACTAATGGATTGAATCATTCCTATTGAAGGTAAGACAATGTTTAAATGTTCTTGGCTACTAATCTTTTAATAGAAATATTCCTATTGAAGGTAAGACAATGTTTAAATGTTCTTGGCTACTAATCTTTTAATAGAAATATTCCTATTGAAGGTAAGACAATGTTTAAATGTTCTTGGCTACTAATCTTTTAATAGAAATCAACACAACCAAGTCATGGAGCCTACTCTGGATATATAATACTTAAACACTTTTTAGTTGACACTTTCATTGGAGGGAAGTTATTCTTTGGTTAAATGTTCAATTTGACTGAAGTTTTTTAAAAGTATTTGCATGTTAATTTTGAGGGAAGTTATTCAGTGGTTGATTGTTAATTTTGAGGGAAGTTATTCAATGGTTGATTGTTAATTTTGAGGGAAGTTATTCAATGGTTGATTGTTAATTTTGAGGGAAGTTATTCAGCGGTTGAATAAAAAATTTTTGAGGAAAGTTTTCTTTAGTAGTTTGAAGTTAAATATAAAGTAAATTACCTTGTAGCTGAATGCTAAGTAAGAAATGTAACCTGAAATACTTGATCTCACTCAAGATTTTGTCTGAACAGTTACATTGTTGAGGGTTAAACAAAATATTCCCTCAGTAATGTAGTTGTTAAGAAATGTGAGAAAAGGTTTATGACAAATATGATAATTGACATTGAAGCAGAAAACTGATTGCTCCCAACACAGCGTACAACAAAAGTTACAACAGAATAAAACTTACAGAGTGATTTTATCAAAGCTAGCAGTACACACGAGTAAATGAATCAAACGGTTATTTTAGTTGGACAGTTGTAGCAAATGCAGCTAATTGCACAAACGCAGAAGTTAAAAACAAATTTATAAATATTTAAAAAATTAAAGCATATTGTAACTGTGTATCATAAAATAATAATAAAGTGAAATGTTGTTGTTTTAAATATTCCTTGTACATCTACAAAATAAAAAATAAAAAAGTGAGTAAAAAGTGGTTCAAGAATTTCCAGTAAAACAATCAATACCACAATAGCCTTGTGTTGCACCAACTTTAGCTTCTTTTAGAATAGAAGATCCTCATCAATACTAATTGAATATTTTTCTTCCAACTACAACCAATGGAAAATCAGTGTTGTATTGCTAAGTAGCTGATTCGAAAAACTAAATAATTAAAAATAAAAAAAATCATGGCTCTATAGTATCAAAAATATGAAATAGATCAATAAAAGGGAGTCATAATGTCTTTTTTAAAAGTGTTATGCCAAGTTAATGTCTGGACTTTTATATAATTTGGTACCATGATACAATAGCAACCAATGCCTATAAGTTAGAGGTCTCATTTTTATAATAGGTTTATGTTCCTGAAATTGTTTGATGACCATGAAGTCAATCAGTCCATGTTTCCAGGTTTGATGACCATGAAGTCAATCAGTCCATGTTTCCATGTTTGATGACCATGAAGTGAATCAGTCTATGTTTCCATGTTTGATGACCATGAAGTGAATCAGTCCATGTTTCTATGTTTGATGACCATGAAGTGAATCAGTCCATGTTTCCATGTTTGATGACCATGAAGTGAATCAGTCCATGTTTCCAGGATATGAGTATTTATATAAAATGTTGACTTACAAGTTTAATCACACGCATGTGTCCCCACATTTAAAAAGACTATTACAAAATGTCTCTGTTTTAACAAAGAACCCTAACTGATGATAATGGGTTTTCTACCTATTATTTCCACTGAATTGCTTTAAGTGTTTAAATTTTACATTGTAGAAAGAATGGCTTGATATCAGTTAAACATTCCTTCATTGTAAAAAAGCACTGAATTATTAGTTATCTTATCTTACCTGTTTACAGACGCTCCTTCTATACAGAAGATTATTGCGTCCCTACGCTTATCTATGGTTTGTGTTTAGTCCTGCATTTTTATTAGAGATTTAAATGTTGATAAAGTGTTGGTTTTCCTGGATTCTTCAGGCAACCCATTCCACGCCCGAATTCCGGACGGGAAGAAGGAAAACTTGTATGTGTTTGTTCTTGCATACGGAATAAGAAAGGTGTTTTTATCCTTATGTATATCTGAGGGTTGTATTAAGTTATCTTTGTGTTGTATTTCTAAATTAGAATTAATTGCTTTATGTATGATTACTACTTTGCTCTTGGTTCTTCTATCCTCTAGTGTTTCAAGGTTTAATGATTTAACTAATGGTGTTATTCTTGTCAGTTTTGAATATTCTCCAGTAATGAATCTGGCAGCTCTTTTTTTGAATTTGTTCTAGTTTCTCAATCATTTTACATGAAATATGAATATAAAGTTTCACCACTAACATGATCAAGTATGCTACAAAATATTCCCCCATTTTAAAAGAAATTAACTGATGTGTACACTGTTATATTTCAAATATTTTTTCCATGTATTTAAAAATTTGAAACATAACTTTTTTTGACTGGATTCTTCTAAAATAAAAGAACATCTTAAAACATAGTCTACAATATCGTTCATAATCGTATCTTATAAATTTCAGACATTCCTTCCATACAAAGATTATTGCTTCCAACATTAATCCATGGTTTTATATTTGTCTTGCATTTTTATTGGAGTATTGAAAGTTGATAGTGTGCTTATTGCTTGGTTTATTTAAGAAATCCATTCCACATCAGAATTCCAGATGGGAAGGAGGAGAAATTGTTTGTCTTTGTTCTTGCATATGGAACAATGTTTACATCCTTATGTCTATCTGTGTATCCTAAAGGATTGTTGTGTGGCATTTCCAAGTTATAATTTAATGGAAATAGATAATTTTTTAAATGATGTTCTTAAAATATCTTCTTGACTCCCAAGAACACTAAAGATATAAAGCAGAGAAAAAACATTTTCCTCCCAGTGGCCATCCCTTCCCAAACCCAATCGCTGTTCAAGTTGACCAGACACTCACAGAAACAATCTCCAAGGCAAATTGTTTCACACAATTCTTCAATACTAGATATTTTTAACTCAAAAACCTATGGCTGAAAAGAATTACCCATAATTAATCTTTTTTTAAAATGAGGGTGGAATGACTACTGATTCTTGAAGTAAATTTGATAATTATGACTCACTCTTTAACTGGGGAAACAGATGATGACGTATTGACCGCTGGTGAGAGCTGACCAACATGATGTCTGGTCAGTGCCACCGCTGTGCCAATGCCCCGGACAACAATGCCTGATTCCCCTTCAAGGTCAAAGTTCTGAAAATAACTGAATGAAAGCAAGCTAAGTGTTAACTTGTGAAATTGTTTTGTAATTGAGTGTTTCAAGCATCATCTAAACATGTGTAACTTGTTACATAAAACACTATTTATGTACATTCATAACATCATTTAAACATGTGTAACTTGTTACATAAAACACTATTTATGTACATTCATAACATCATTTAAACATGTGTAACTTGTTACATAAAACACTATTTATGTACATTCATAACATCATTTAAACATGTGTAACTTGTTACATAAAACACTATTTATGTACATTCATAACATCATTTAAACATGTGTAACTTGTTACATAAAACACTATTTATGTACATTCATAACATCATTTAAACATGTGTAACTTGTTACATAAAACACTATTTATGTACATTCATAACATCATTTAAACATGTGTAACTTGTTACATAAAACACTATTTAAGTACATTCATAACATCATTTAAACATGTGTAACTTGTTACATAAAACACTATTTATGTACATTCATAACATCATTTAAACATGTGTAACTTGTTACATAAAACACTATTTAAGTACATTCATAATATCATTTAAACATGTGTAACTTGTTACATAAAACACTATTTAAGTACATTCATAATATCATTTAAACATGTGTAACTTGTTACATAAAACACTATTTAAGTACATTCATAACATCATTTAAACATGTGTAACTTGTTACATACAACACTATTTATGTACATTCATAACATCATTTAAACATGTGTAACTTGTTACATAAAACACTATTTATGTACATTCATAACATCATTTAAACATGTGTAACTTGTTACATAAAACACTATTTAAGTACATTCATAACATCATTTAAACATGTGTAACTTGTTACATAAAACACTATTTATGTACATTCATAACATCATTTAAACATGTGTAACTTGTTACATAAAACACTATTTAAGTACATTCATAATATCATTTAAACACGTGTAACTTGTTACATAAAACACTATTTATGTACATTCATAACATCATTTAAACATGTGTAACTTGTTACATAAAACACTATTTATGTACATTCATAACATCATTTAAACATGTGTAACTTGTTACATAAAACACTATTTATGTACATTCATAACATCATTTAAACATATGTAACTTGTTACATACAACACTATTTATGTACATTCATAATATCATTTAAACACGTGTAACTTGTTACATAAAACACTATTTATGTACATTCATAACATCATTTAAACATGTGTAACTTGTTACATAAAACACTATTTAAGTACATTCATAATATCATTTAAACACGTGTAACTTGTTACATAAAACATTATTTATGTACATTCATAACATCATTTAAACATGTGTAACTTGTTACATAAAACACTATTTATGTACATTCATAACATCATTTAAACATGTGTAACTTGTTACATAAAACACTATTTATGTACATTCATAACATCATTTAAACATGTGTAACTTGTTACATACAACACTATTTATGTACATTCATAACATCATTTAAACATGTGTAACTTGTTACATACAACACTATTTATGTACATTCATAACATCATCTAAACATGCGTAACTTGTTACATACAACACTATTTATGCACATTCATAATATCATCTAAACATGCGTAACTTGTTACATACAACACTATTTATGTACATTCATAACATCATCTAAACATGCGTAACTTGTTACATACAACACTATTTATGCACATTCATAACATCATTTAATTTAAAACTCTTCTAACTTCGAATATACGCTTTAAAAAATGATATTCTTATAAAACTTTTCTTTCATAACCATGACAAGTTATTATACCAAATAATTTTTTTAATTTGTCATTTATTGATCTAACTTTTAAATTTCAATCTACTCCTCTCTCAAATTTTGCATTTTCTCTTTACAAAATAAAGTTAGCTGACTGTACTGCTTATCTAGAAAATTTCTTTTGTTTTTAAATTAGAAAGCAATAACAAAAATTTCCTATAACTCATGTTTAAAGCAGTCTTACATATATTTATTATATACTTATTTATTTTTATCTGTCAGCTGAATACATTTAAACAAAACTTAACAGTGAGGTCAACAAGAAAATTGTGTCAACAGTTAATAATTGTGTTAACAGTTAATGGTAGCTGTCAATTTAACAGAGAAACCCTAGAGATAAGATGATGTGGATAAAATGTTTGAGTTTTTAAGATATTTACCCCAAGACAGCATTGCCTCCTAATTCCATGACCTTGACACCCAATTTACGCTGCAAGGTTCCTGTAAACAAAATTAAACAACTTAGTTTATAGGATCCAGATAAAGAAAAAAATCAATTTGTATGCAATTAAATAATGGCATATTTTAAAAAATAGAAATGTATATACATTAAAAAAATCGAGATAATGAAAAGAACTTTTGTACAAAATAAAAAAAACTAAAAATAAAAGTTCTATTGTAAGTGCTTAATTAGGTCCAAATTACATCACTGTGGGAAAACAAGATACTCTCATTACAGTCGAACCCACTTACCTCGAGCTCGGTTAGCTCGACCACCCTATTATGTCGATGTTTTTTATTGGAACCGCCAAATTCTCTCTTTGTCTTAGCATTTTTTCATCGGCTAGTTCGATTTTTCTAAGTCGCCGAAACCTAGTACCTCGAGCACAAAAGAGGACCAAATTTGCAACTTTACTTGCTTAGCTCGATTTTCGTCGGTTGGCCTAGGAATGCACTCTGTCATTTTTAGTTCAAAACAGTGTTGACATCTCGCTTTTCTTCGAGACTTCCGGCTATTGTGTGATTTCTACGAGATTTCAAAGAACTTTACCGGATGTTTTGTGTGTGTGAATTATAATTTGACATGTATCCATGGAGTATGTATTCACCCGAGGTACTGGACAATCGCGTTAGAGGTCGTGAATCGTCATTATTTCTTAATTCATTTTCTGATTCATTAATCATTTTATTTTTAAAGATAAACGAATATCTTTAGAAATGAAAATAAAGGTTTGTATCGAGAATAGACGGTGGTTTTTATATAATTAAATAAAAAATTAATAAATTATTATTCATTTAAAAGTTTGTTGTTGCTTTGTTACCAGTAAGATACGTGACTGTGAAACTAACACGCGCGTGACGATGAAATGAAATCATTTCTGATAAGGAATGATTTTTTTTAAAATTCGCTTAGACTTATTTGCCGGTCGAGATCTAACACAGTACACACAGCCCACAGCGTGATGTGATCAACGGTCAAGGCCACAATAGTTTTATTTATATTACAAGTTTGATTGACTGAGGAAATTCGAGAACGTTCTGATAGTTAAGTAACAGATATCCTGCACGTCAAAAGCATTAAACTTAAAATAACCATATTGATTTGTTTATTTGTATTTTAAATTCGCTGATACGACGGCAAACGCGACTGTGACACGGCGAAGCGTAAACTTTGACCTTTTAGCGCATGCGCAGACAATTATAAACTGGTAACTTACTTTTCATTAAATGGAATCGAAACATGACAGAGACGTAATCAAAGTCCTTTACTTCGGCATAAATATATATATATTATATTATATATATATATATAAATTCCCGATTAGTCATAACTTTTCCCGACTTTCAAGGCCGAGAATTTATTTTTAAGAATTCCCGACTTTTTCCCGTTTTCCTGAGTGGGAACCATGGTTATATTTAAATTTTAAATGGTCCTTAAAAACGAACGGTCATTACAACCTTAGGAAAGAGTGAAGAAATATTAGGGTTCCGATACGATTCCGATTAATCATCCCATCACTAATTAACGCTAACTAATTAATCATGTACATAAAGAAATTTCAAGCACATGTTAATATTTTGCCGCCATATTGGTTTTCGTTTTAACTCGATCATCGGTTATGTCGACGCCATTTTTCATACCCCAACGCCGTCGACTTAAGCCGTTTTGNNTATTAGGGACTCATGGATGAGAAAACAATGTAAAAAAAAGGTCAGTTGTTTTTACTGGTACTGAGGGTCAATTTCTTATAAACACAATGGTGCTGAAATATTTCAAGTAAAAAATTCAACTTTGATCTTTATCTTTCATATAAACAATTAGCACTTTATGATCTTGAGAAACAGAATACCATTTGTTAAATGAACAGAAATAAAAGTCAGTCTGAAACAGTGACGTGTTAAAGTACATATTACAGCTTGAAACAAACCTGACAGTTTTGAAAATAATCTTTGCCTGGCTTCATTTGATGCACGAGGGGTGCGAATTTTTTCTATCCATTGATACTCTGGGTCATCGTTAACAACCAGCTCTTCCACAAAACCCAAAATGCCCTGTATGCGCCAACCAGCTGGGACCTCACAAGCTGTGGATGAAAATTTAATAACTAAAATTTTTTAAAAGAATTTTGAATTTGATTGAAAAAAAAACAACAGATTAGAATAAACAGTGCATTAGCTTTTTAAATTGCTCAAGTTGTTGAAACAAACAGAAAATTTAGAAAAGTTGCAAACATTTTTGTTTGTTTCAAAGGAATGATGTTTACAAGGAGACTCACAGCAAAAGAACTGTATTCCACAAGAGGACTGCCTGAATTTGTTGAAATCACTGAATAATTCCACACGCACCTGGATGTTTAACTCACCTCTGAGACCTAATGGGGAAATAAATAAAATAATCAAAATATTGTCATTTATTGAGGTGATATTGATTCATCCTCTCTCATTCTCTCAGGAGCTACATTTTAAAATTATTTTATTGCTATACTCAAATATGATGCATCAGCATAAAATTTAATTTGAAAATTATTCCTTCAGGATTTAATTCTTTACCGTGCATAGTGTCATAGATTGGAAACCATCCGCTGATGATGTTGGAGTTATCTCTAGATAACAATGGATTCAGGTCTATATAAACTTTGCCGATAGTGTCATGGGCGCTGTATGTGTCATAATCTAAAACTCTGATTTTAACAAAAAAATTATTATTATACCTTGCTATTTAATTTTCTTTTAAATAAATGTGTATTTTGACTAAAACACTTGATCCATCCATATAAATAAATGTGTACATTGACTACTAAAACACTTGATACATCCATAGAAATAAATGTGTACATTGACTAAAACACTTGATCCATCCATAGAAATAAATGTGTACATTGACTAAAACACTTGATCCATCTATAGAAATAAATGTGTACATTGACTCAAACACTTGATGCATCCATAGAAATAAATGTGTACCTTGACTAAAACACTTGATCCGTCCATAGAAATAAATGTGTACATTGACTAAAACACTTGATCCATCCATAGAAACAAATGTGTACATTGACTAAAACACTTGATCCATCCATAGAAATAAATGTGTACATTGACTAAAACACTTGATCCATCCATAGAAATGAGAGTCCAACAAGTTATAACTAACCACACAAAAAAAAGAGGAAAACTCCTACATATTTTGCATCAAGAAATGCTAAGCTTGTGCACATTAACTGTAAAACAACAGAAAGGACATGAAAAGCAACAAAACTTTTTTAAAAGTGATGCACAGAATCAACTCAACTTTCAGGGAGGCCAAGTAGAACAAATCAAGCTTGCACATTTAAGCTAAGCTAAATATAATTTATTTTAAAAAATGTTAATTTGTCCAATTAAATGTCTTTGCAGATTATCTAAATAAGAACATATGTGGTACCTGAGATCCAGTGGTTCATCTTGTAAAACTTCATCATCAACCTAAGAAATTAAGACAAGGTGTGTTGAGGCAATAAGTCCACTTGAAAAAAATAAACCAATATGTATTTCTAGCTTTCAATTTTATCTAGCAAATACATTAAATTAAATTGAGGTTCCAATTATAAACTATAGGATTATTTATTTTGACCTACAACCTACATCATGAGATAATATATAGCATAAAAAACTGTTTTTGTGAATATATTGATTGAACTGAAATGGTTTTATCCATTGTACCAGTACTTCTTCTCTCACTACATGCACCGATTGTGCTACTTATCCTAATACATCAAATTACCTATATTTCTGAGCAATAATAGATCATATTTAATTTTTGTTACAAGTTTTTAAAGTTATGATCTTCATGGAAATATATTTGTTTCAATGTCTTTATCTTAGGGCAAATTATTCATCAGTTATAAGAAATTACAGGTTTGATGATACCCAACTTTGTTTTTATTTTCAAACACAATTTTTGTTGCATTCAGGAGTATATGCTACAGTTATTCACAGCATTTGTTCTTCATCAAACTTCACATTTTTATTCTTAATCTAGCAAATCAAATGTCATAAGCTTAAAATCCCTTACCTCGAATTTGAACCATTCAGAATTCCATTGAGGATTTAAAGACTTTTTGCAAACATCTGTCTTAAATACTTCTGTACCAAAGCGAATCTGGAAATAAATTACAAATTATGAACTATACTAAGTTTAATCAACTCAATCAATATATTCAAATTATGAAATATGCCAGTGTTTCTCAAATAGTGGGGCGCGCCCACCAGGGAGGCTCCGTAAAGGGGGGCTCGTTCGTTTGACCATTATGCAGAGGTGTACTTATAACAATTTTATAGACAAATGATACTATTTAGTCACGAGGGGTGGGGGGGGGGAATTTTTTTTCTTCCTAGAGGGGGCATGACAGAAAATAATTGAGAAACACTGAACTATACTAAATTTACTCAACTCAATCAATATATTCAAATTAAGAACTACACTAAGTTTAATCAACTCAATCAATGTATTAATATCAGAAACCAAATACATGAAATTAACATAAGATTTAAAAAATTGCATTTTAATCAGGTAAAAAGAACAACTAAAAAATTCCTATAAATGTTGGAAATATAATTGATAAAAATTCTGAAACTTTAGAAGGGTGGCAATAATCTGAAACATCTTTTAAATTTTAATTGTACCTCAACAAAGGCATCCGTCAGTTCACTAGCTCTGTCCATTACTGGCAGGTCGCGTGCACCAAGAATGCGAACTTTAACTCTTCCAGGCATCTTTTAGAGATAGAGAATGTTTTTTGAATATTCAATGGTGGACCCAAACAAAATTTGAAGAAATTGTGATAGGGTGCCCTATGACAACAGAATAAAATATAACATTTGCTGTTGAAAACTCCTGTTGGCTGCTTAAAGCTTTACTGGTCCCCACATTATTTGAATGAATCATGTCTCTTTTTGTTAATTCCTCCAGAGATAACAATTTAAAAAAAAATATTATGCCCAAATGGAATGCCTTAATCAATATTTAATAAAATTAATATTTCAAAGTAGTACAGTATTAATATTTTACAGTTATTATTGGTACCACTTCTCCTATTTTACCAGTCTGAAATAGCTTGGCCTTGGCCTTCAATGGTTACCTCTTCATTGCTTTTGGTTTAGAGATTTGTGGTAAAAAAAGAGTAGTCTACTTGTCAGAATTGAGTGTCAGGAAAAAAAAAGGTTATAATTTAAAAAATAAATTGCTACTTTTTTTAAATCCATCATTTCGCACTATTCTTAGATGGTGACCATTCCAGAAATCAGGGACCCCCTATAGGCTATAGCAGTGGGCAGTGGGGGCAAACCTTTTTGGAGCCCCGTGCCCAAAATTCAAACCAAAACCCACTTATTTATCTTATCTTATCTGTTTCAGACGCTCCTTCTATACAGAAGATTATTGCGTCCTACGCTTATCTATGGTTTGTGTTTAGTCCTGCATTCTTATTAGAGTTTTAAATGTTGATAAAGTGTTGGCTTTCCTGGTTTCTTCAGGCAACCCATGCCACGCCCGAATTCCGGACGGGAAGAACGAAAATTTGTATGAGTTTGTTCTTCTAAACGGAATAAGAAAGGTGTTTTTATCCTTATGTCTATCTGAGGGTTGTATTAAGTTATCTTTGTGTTGTATTAAGTTATCTTTGTGTTGTATTTTTAATTAGAGTTAATTGCTTTACACTTTATGTATGATTACTACTTTACTCTTGGTTCTTCTATCCTCTAGTGTTTCAAGGTTTAATGATTTAACTAATGGTGTTATTCTAGTCAGTTTTGAATATTCTCCAGTAATGAATCTGGCAGCTCTTTTTTGGATTTGTTCTAGTTTATCAATGTTTTCTTTGGTGGATGGGTCCCATACAGAAGATGCATATTCTAGTACAGGTCTCACCAAAGTGAGATAGCATTTTAGTTTTATATCTTTATTACATTTGTAAAGGTTTCTTTTTATAAAGCCTAAGGTTTTGTTTGATTTTTTAATAACTTCATTGACATGGGGATTCCATGATAATTTCTAATTTATTATGACTCCTAAGTATTTTGCGTCTTTAGTTTGGGTTAGTTCCTTTCCATGAATGAAATATTTTGAATTTATTTGTTTCTTTTTCTTTTACTCTTAACAGTTGACATTTTTCTGGGTGGAAACTCATACTCCAGTTAGTTTCCCATTTTATCAATTCATCTAGGTCTTTTTGTAAAATTTTGCTATCTTGTTCTGATTTAATTGTTCTATAGATTATACAATCATCAGCAAATAACCTAACTTTTGTTCCTGTGAAGATGTTGTTGGGTAAATCATTTATATATATGAAACCCGAATATGGGTGTTTGGCTTAACTGATTTTATTAAGGAAGTAACATTTAAGTAACGTGCCGGCTGATGAGGCTCTGTGTGCTGCCAGTGGCACGCAGGTCATAGGTTCGCCATCACTGCCCTGAAGCTTAAAATGTTAACTTTTGTTTATTGTATACCAGACCATGCAGAATCCTCAGCCTTGGCCTTAGATCCTACAATATATAATGCGTTTTTAAAATACATTATATATTTATATAACATTTATTATTATATGTAATATTAATATATATTGTCATTATTGTATATATATTAATATTATATTATATATTATATAGCCATTTTAAAAACTACCACTACCAGTTAGTAGTTAGTTATACATTCTTTAAAAACAATCATGATCCTTCTTTGGTCAATTTTGCACGCCGGTCAAGCAGATTCAGATATGATTAAAAATATAAATTACTTCATGACAAAATTTATTTCGGTTAGGGCTTCAACTTTTACTTAGTCTTAGTGATTATGATTAGGCTTGAGACTTTAGGGGTGGTCTTTCAGTCTGCATTGTTGTTATTCAATTTATAATTTATTCCTTGTTGGTTATAGTTATTGAAGTTATTGTAATTGCATATGATAATGATATAAGGCGAAGCATCGTCAATCATCAATAATATCACATTCCAGGATATTTCAATTATTTGTCTCTTATAATGACTTATAATTATAATACTAATATATTTTAATCATACTTAATCTTAGAGTAGTTAAGAGTAGTCTTTACTCGTAGAGTCTTAGTCTTAAGAAATTAATAAGACTATTTGTCATTCTCATGATTCTCAAAATTAATTAAATTAGACTTGGACTACTAAGTATACTGGTAATTTAAACCTAGATTATACAAATTTATTTTAATTCTTTGGTATAACTGATTAACTACCTCCAATGCAATGAATTCTCTGAGTTCTAATGACTAATGATCATAATATACATAAAACCGTTTTACAGCGAATGTGTACAGCAGACAACGAATAACTTGACTTTCACCGAGTTCCGAGATAAATCTTAGATAATCCGAGATGGCTTTCGCATTCGCGTTCATGAAAGAGAAGATCAGAGAAAATTAATTGTGGAACGAAATATATTTAAACTGCACAATGATTTATTTTTTTAAATTTTGAAAAAAATATTTTTATTTCAAAACCCTTCTTCAGCAGACAATAAATAACTAGAAATATCAAATTATTATAAATGGCAGCGCACTCGACTGGCGTACCGATGGTCACGGGTTCGAATCCGTGTCAAGGCAAGGGTTTGTTCCCGGGGCCTAGGGCGTCCCTGAGTCACCCAGCTCCGAATGGGTACCTAACACTAGTTAGGCGGCTGGGTAATGCGTGGAACCCACAAAGCCGTGGCCTGTGAATGCTGCATCACTTGCCAAAAGATCATCTGTCATGGTCTGTGGACGCAATCTTCTGCATAGAAGGAGCTTCTGTAAAGATAAGATAAGATAAATGTAATTGGTTGCTTGAACAAACCAGGAAAATCAACACAGTATCATTATCAACATTCAAAACTCCAATAAAATGAGACTTGACATAAACCATAGGTAAGCGAAAAAAAACAATAATCTTCTGTATAGAAGGAGCTTCTGTATTATATAAGATAATATTGAATGTATTCTACATGCATATCTCTCTGTTTCGATGTTTTAATCTTTTCGTTGTATTTGTAATCTTTGTAATTCGCAAGTCACCTTCATCTTTTTTTCCTTGTTTGCCTCATTTTAAATGTCCAAAGTTTTTGTTTTTAAACAACCATTACTATTTTGTAATACATTTGACGAATAAATTTAAATTCATGTTCTATTTTCTAGATTTTTAAAACACTAATTAAAAGTCTGGTGCATTATTAATATTGCTATTTGGGTAGTTGAAGTGAAGGGAAGATGGTATCTTGAGCAACCAAGAATCAGTTATTGTTAACATTTAATTTATTTGTAGCAGACAACATCTTTTGAAAGCCACTTGTCAATAAACTACTAACATCAGGAACAGAGAAAAACAACACCCCTTCCCAGAGATAAAGTAATTCATACACGAACAAGGACTTGATAAAAAAATATAAAAAATTAAAAAAGCAACTACAAGAGACAACTACAAAAATACTTCAAAAAAGATGTGAAGAACATGTGGTTTATCTAAAAACCATATGTGCAGGCTATCAGTGTTTAAATATCGCAGTCAGACGTGTCTGTTATAGAATCTGTAGCCCCTTGACAAGATTCTCAAGATGTGATATCACGAACAATCAAATGATGAAACATTACGCTACAATTTGATTACACCGTGACTAAAGGTGTGATCAAAAGGTGTGACCTAAAGGTGTGACCTAAAAGTGTGACCTAAAGGTGTGACCTAAAGGTGCGACCTAAAGGTGTGTCATTTTAATTTAATGTGTAATCTTACTTTCATCTTTGTTTTGTTATAGAAATGTTTGAACCATGTGATGGTAAAATAATTTATACGTTTTTGCACACAAAATTCAAAGATTCAAATCATTTTCTCACGTATAACAACAATAATAATAAATTGATAATTTATATCACTTAACTAACCAAATAGTGAAGAAACCGATATAATGTCGAAATGTTAAATAATTTAATTGTTTTGTTGTTAAAAATAAATTGACATTAAAGATATCTGGCATAGGGGTTTGGTCTAGTCTGGCATGGGTGCGTGGTCTAGTCCTGTAGTATAGGCATTAGCCGAAACGTTTACTGTCGTATCAGTCTAAAAATAAAGCTCCAATTTATTGTTTTCATTGCACAATTTGTTTGTGTATTTTGTATATTATTTAAACGCTTTATTGCAGTCCCATTCTATATGATGTACTAGTCCTGTAGTGTATGGGGGCGTGGTCTAGTTTAGTATGGGGGCGAGGTCTAGTCTGCCACAAGCTGTAGTAAAGACGGGACAGATTTTGGTTTAATCCTAGGTTTAACATCCTAGGTTTTCTCTGCCCTAACCTTGAAAATGGGGGCAGTCTAAAGAAGAGTTTACCGAGGTGTAACCCAATCGCGTTCCCGTAATTCGTAATGCCAGTCTATGGTATAAGTAAACATTTCATTTTTAGCGATGAAATCATCTTTTTTCCCCTTTTGCCAGCATAATGTATAATTCAAAATTATAGTTGCAAACGAGGAATTAACATTTTTTCCCACATGTTAACACGTGACATTGATGAAATCATATTAATTTACATACAAAAGGGGTTCATTAAAGTCAACCTATGGGGGGGGGAGAGTTGGGAGGGGGAAGGTAGCTGTGCCAAATATGAAGGCAAATCGAAGAAATGTAATTGAACCCACACCCTCGCTGCAAGACTAGGATGTGGGATGGTATCTTTTAACCAGCCACTTTTAATCCCACGCTAGTTAAGCCATTTCGACCTGACCAGGTGTTTATGTCAGAGTGTATTACATGAGCAAGCAGCGGGAGTAAGTTACGCCAAACTGTAACAGGTGTTGTGCCAGCCAAGTGGTGGTCTCTTCGAGTAGCAAGCCCAGTTTAAATGTGTTAAATAGGCCTGGAATGATTTAACTCTTGGCAGTCGACCCTTCAACGACGTCTGTTGTTTGACAACCAGGGGGCAACCAGCACTCAAGCGGTAAGTTCAGCTTTCCTATCACACAGAAATTGTAATACGTTCATACTTTCATGTCTTTTGTGGGATGACGCGTCAGTCAGTCCGTTGTTTAGTATAAAAATCAATTCGCCATTTTAAAACTTTCCGCTACAACAGCAAACATTTTAATTAAATTTTGTTTTTTCTTTCGATTTCCTCAACGATATTTTCCTTCAGCCTACGAATACAAAGTTTGTTAAACCTCACTGGTTGTGGAGGTTATCTTATAGATTTAATTATGTATTAAAATAAAATAAATATTTAAAAAAAACAACAACAAAAAATAAAATAATAAAACAACAACATTAACATAATTTATTCGTGGCTGCATAGAGTGGCTAAATATTGAACAGCTGTGTTGAATAAAGTAGGTACAAGTGTAACTTTGTAACAGGATGAAAGTGTAGAGAGGAAAGACATAACACAAACTACTTGACTTGCTCAGAATTAATGTCATTAATTTCTGCTCATAGGTCATAGGTCAATATCGCTAACGTTTGCACACTGTTTTATGCAAGGGCGTTATAGGGCGGGGCAACGATGCAACCCGGGTGAAAAATTGTTGCATTATTTTGAGGGATGACATAAAAAGTCTGTATCCGAGATTGGTTCAGTGTAAACGCATTTTCGTTTAGTCAAGGCATATAACATATAGTTATAAGAGTAACAAAGAAAAAGAAACAAATAAATTCAAAATATTACATTCATGGAAAAGAACTGACCCATACTAAAGATGCAAAATACTTAGGAGTCTTAATAAATGAGAAACTATCCTGGAATCCCCATGTCAATGAAGTTATTAAAAAATCAAACAAAACCTTAGGCTTTATAAAAAGAAACTTTAACAAATGTAATAGAGATATAAAACTAAAATGCTACCTCACTTTGGTGAGACCTGTACTAGAATATGCATCTTCTGTATGGGACCCATCCACCAAAGAAAACATTGATAAACTAGAACAAATTCAAAAAAGAGCTGCCAGATTCATTACTGGAGAATATTCAAAACTGACAAGAATAACACCATTAGTTAAATCATTAAACCTTGAAACACTAGAGGATAGAAGAACCAAAAGCAAAGTAGTAATCATACATAAAGCAATTAATTCTAATTTAGAAATACAACACAAAGATAACTTAATACAACCCTCAGATAGACATAAGGATAAAAACACCTTCCTTATTCCGTATGCAAGAACAAACACATACAAGTTTTCCTTCTTCCCGTCCGGAATTCGGGCGTGGAATGGGTTGCCTGAAGAATCCAGGAAAACCAACACTTTATCAGCATTTAAATCTCTAATAAAATGCAGGACTAAACACAAACCATAGATAAGCGTAGGACGCAATAATCTTCTGTATAGAAGGAGCGTCTGTAAACAGATAAGATAAGTTACCATACTGGGTATAAGATGAGGACCTTCGTCCATTTTTCTAACTGATGAGAAACTGCCTACAGGTCAGTGAGCAGATAATTTAACTGACCTTAAAATGACATTTTAAAAAAAAATCGATAAGTCAATGAATCTAAACACCAGAGGTGTCACGGGGGGTCTCGGACCTCGCCCGAGTGACACCACCAAAATAGGTGACACCAAAGGGTAAAATTCTGTGTGTTCCCGTTTTTTGGCACTGGCAGACTCGGAGGAGGTCAATGGGGTAGGTCATGAGGGTGTGACAGCATGAGCTACCGCACCGAGTGACACGAACCTTAGTGACGCCTCTTCTAAACATTGATACTGGCATATAATCCTACTTGGGCTGTTAACGCTTAATTTAAATTTAATCGTTAACTTTTGAAAAAAATAACGATTAATAATTTTGATTAAAGCCAAAAATTAAAATTTATGATTTCATAAGTAATACTTATTAAACGTTCTTGTTGAAAATCTAAATAACACTGGAATGTCTCCTTTGTATGTCATCTCTTAACCAACTACGCAAAAAGACAAGTGTGTTGACATTATTTGGTTCAAGTGATGAGCGGGTCTAATTGACAATATAACCAGCCGAGCTGAACAATCATTCATATGGAACTGGGGTAACTGGTATGCACAAAACGGTCTTGGCAAGGAATGACATTATCGGATATCGGTGTTCATTAAGTTTCCACCATTGTAGAAGTCTGTGGATTCAGGAACTTTCATCTCCATTTGGTAACGCAGTAATTCATCAGAAGAGCTGTCGTCCTTTTCTGTCTCTGAGTCAGAATCCATTACTGACCATTAGCTTTTCATTTGGTTTGATAAGTAGGTAAAGTTTTAGAACCATGGTAGGCCAAGTGTTAGAACCATGGTAGGCCAAGTGTTAGAACCATGGTAGGCCAAGTGTTAGAACCATGGTAGGAAATCGATTTCTAACAATGGATACAATAAACTTTATCAACATTTTGAACATTCCCGTCAGTCAATAGTTTAAAACCAAAATGTTCGTGTAATCGTCAGGAAATTTGTTATTATTTATCGGCCGCTATTTTTTTTTACCTTTTGACTTCCCATAATTTGTAAATGCTGGGTCGATTAATCGTTAAAAATAATTTAATCGTTAAAAATTTTTAACGATTAATCGAGAAATTAATAGTTAATTTCCGTAGCCCCAAATCCTACATTTTAATACACACCAGTCGTAACTAGATCAGACTTATGCAAAATAATTATTATTACAGTTCTTTAGGCCCCGAAAATGCACAGTCTCTCAGCCAAACACATCCATTAAGTTACAAAGCAACTTAGCCACATAGCCACTTATCCACACATTCACCAAGCCACATTGACACTCAGCCACAATAGCCACTAACACATGCCCACACATCCACCAAGTCACATAGTCAATTAACCACATAGCTGCTTAACTACACATCTATTTAGCTAATTAGCCACATAGCCACTACAGTCTGTGTGAAATTTACCTTTAGAGCAATGATTGCGAAGGTCGTTTCGCCCCGGGCGGTGCTTCTTTAACAATATTAAGGGGCGACACTATCGATCACCTTGAGACTTGTTTTTTTCCAGGACGTGGCGTAAAAATGCTAGACCCAACCGGTAGGCAATAGCTGGTTAATGGACTCACTAGAATTAGTTCCATATTAAAGTCGCTATATAAATATTGTGAAAGTAAGTCCAAAACACAAGGGGGTTAAGTGCAGGATACATGCAGGATGTCACCAAGTTATTGAGTTTCCCGCTATAAACCTTTTGGCATTAAGTCTATCATTTCACTGTCTGCAAGTATTTTAATGAGAACTTACGGACATGCTCATGGTTAGATAGATATCCGGGACAACTTGACAAAGTTAATGAAATGGGAACAGCTGGGATGTGGGGGGGGGGTAGGCTAGTCATGCCATGGACAAAAAAACAAATTTGTTTTCATGGCATAGGAGCATCAAATGGTGTCATCACAGTTATCATAGGGGCATTAAATGGTGTCATCACAGTTATCATAGGAGCGTTAAATGGTGTCATCACAGTTATCATAGGAGAATTAAATGGTGTCATCACAGTTATCATAGGAGAATTAAATGGTGTCATCACAGTTATCATAGAAGCATTAAATGGTGTCATGACAGTTATCATAGAAGCATTAAATGGTGTCATCACAGTTACCCAGAAGCATTAAATGGTGTCATCACAGTTATCATAGGAGCGTTAAATGGTGTCATCACAGTTATCATAGGAGCATTAAATGGTGTCATCACAGTTATCATAGGAGCGTTAAATGGTGTCATCACAGGTATCATAGAAGCATTAAATGGTGTCATCACAGTTATCATAGGAGCATTAAATGGTGTCATCACAGTTATCATAGGAGCATTAAATGGTGTCATCACAGTTATCATAGAAGTACAACTATACTATTCCCGGTAAGCCCCCTATCATTATTCACTATGTATTATCATTTCTTTCACCAGAAAGACGTACCTAAATCGCAGTATCGTGTAACATCTAAAACACAGTAGTGTGTAACTTCTAATACTTTTAAGAAAGGAAATATTTGTTTCGTTGTCTAATTTTCGCCCCCCCCCCGTTCGTTATTTTTACACCACAAAAACAAAATTAACCAAGAAGGAAAGAGAGTTAGATGGACAGAATTCTAAAATTATTATAAAAATCGAACGTGGAAAGAGAAGTCTAGAAAATAACAAGAAATAATAATTCTAACTTTTCTACTGCGACGAAATAATTGGCGCCCACATCCTAGCTCCATTATCTGATGCACAAATTAATCCAGCATCAAATAACTTTGAAATAATTATTGGCGTCGAAATTACGTGGGGGTTCATTATAATTTTAAATCTACTTGATATACAAGGACATTTGATGTGGAATACGTCACCAACTTGAACACCACCAACTTGAACACTACCAACTTGAACACTACCAACTTGAACACCACCAACTTGAACACCACCAACTTGAACACCACCAACTTGAACACCAGCAACTTGAACACCAGCAACTTGAACACCAGCAACTTGAACACCACCAACTTGAACACCACCAACTTGAACACCACCAACTTGAACACCACCAACTTGAACACCACGAACTGTCATGTCTTAGATGTGGAATACGGCACCAACTTGAACACCACCAACTTGAACACCACCAACGTGAACACCACCAACTTGAACACCAGCAACTTGAACACCAGCAACTTGAACACCACCAACTTGAACACCACCAACTTGAAAACCACCAACTTGAACACCACCAACAGTCATGTCTTGGATGTGATCAAAGTCAAAGTTTGCTGCGTCATTTCACAAAACCCCAGTTAAAGACCTGATTGTACGGGGGAGGGAGTGGGGAGTGGTTTGATGCCAGGAGAGGATAGAGACGATCTCTGAGCTACAGTACGATTATATAAGGGGTCCTGTGAGGGGTAAGGGTCAAGGGGTCAAGAGTAGGGTCATAAAACTGTAAGGGACCGGGAGGATCTTTTAGGCTATTTGGAGGAGAATATTGGGACCTAGAGGCAGGAAGTGAGTTTAAATAAGTTAAATGTAAAAAAATCTTTTTTAAAAAAGGACACGCTTTTATTTACATATAGAAATTGCACTAAATATGTTTAATACAAAAAAAACCAACATTTTCCCATAACTGAAAATTGAAACTCGTACCCCCAATGTCGGCAATCGATCACGCTTATATTTCGGCCAGCAAGACTTGATGTTGATAGTACTTTTTAAAGTTATAATAATTGTATCCCTCTAGGGCGAATTGAGGCATGGTTCATTGACGAAAGTGATAATATTTTATATAAACAAAAACTAAAAACTAAAAGTGCAATAATTTCAATACGGTACATTCGATCGATCTGAAATTTTGTTACAATTCATTGTCATCCAAGATCAGATCTATCTGTGGTAAAATTTTTTGATCTCTAGGACCATCAGAAGTGGTATAATTTTACGTTTCAAGTTTTGAAGGAAGGATGGAAGGCAGGGTGGATGGATACAACATACAAACATTGTGACTTAAATAAAAGCGTGTAAATAATTAAATATTTAAAAAATCTTTTTTTAAAAAGGACACGCTTTTAACATAATCACTACTTTTAGTAATGTAATGTCTCATATATAAGGGATTTATAGTCAAAAACTTTGTTTTTACAGCTACTTTTTAAAACTTATAATAAAAACTCTTTAAAATTCACGTCTGAAGCCCACACATCTTTTTTACCACTATTTTTGTTTATACCAAACACCTCATAAGCGCCCGCCCAACGTTTTATACCACGGTGTTGTGTTCACGTGGTGAACTCATGGATGTCAACAAAGCAGACGGGTACCGATGCTTATATATAGACTATAGATAAACTAATAAAACAAACCCGTAAAAACAAAGTTTTTGACTATAAATCCCTTATATATGAGACATAACTAACAGTATTGATTATTTTCAAACATTTACAGACTGAATCTGTCTTAACTCAAGTTTGCTTCATAACCCTAGGGGGGGAGGGGTGGGTGGGAGGGGGAGAGGGGAAAAGTCTGGTCACTGATGCGCTTGACCGAGCTCAGAGTGACACGTAAAATGTAAACAAAAGCGCCCCGTCGCGTCGTTGGGTCGCCTCAATGCGTCAGCTCAAAATTTCACGTGGGAAAAAAAAATAACAAACCGTGAATTTAAATTACATACCTCATATAAGGATAAACTAAAAATGCATTAATTTAATTATGGTACGTTCGATCGATCTGAAATTTTGATACGATGCATTGTTAGGTCAGACGGGTCAGTGTGCCAAATTTCAGCTCGATCGGATTACGGGAAGTGGGTCATTTTTTACTTCTAATTTTTCCGCTCGCCCAAGACAGACAGAGAGAGAGACAGAGACGCCGGTGAAGTTAATATAAGGGATTTAATAAAACAAACCCGTAAAAACAAAGTTTTTGACTATAAATCCCTTATATATGAGACATAACTAACAGTATTGATTATTTTCAAACATTTACAGACTGAATCTGTCTTAACTCAAGTTTGCTTCATAACCCTAGGGGGGAGGGGTGGGTGGGAGGGGGAGAGGGGAAAAGTTTGGTCACCGATTCGCTTGACCGAGCTCAGAGTGACACGTAAAATGTAAACAAAAGCGCCCCGTCGCTTCGTTGGGTCGCCTCAATGCGTCAGCTCAAACTTTCACGTGGCAAAAAAAACAATAACAAACCGTGAATTTAAATTACATACCTCATATAAGGATAAACTAAAAATGCATTAATTTAATTAAGGTACTTTCGATCGATCTGAAATTTTGATACGATGCATTGTTAGGTCAGACGGGTCCGTGTGCCAAATTTCAGTTCGATCGGATCATGGGAAGTGGGTCATTTTTGACTTCTGTTTTTCCGCCCGCCCAAGACAGAGAGAGAGAGAGAGAGAGACGCCGGTGAAGTTAATATAAGGGATTTAAAAATGCAATAATTTCAATACGTACATTCGATCGATCTGAAATTTTGATACAATGCATTGTCATCCAAGATCTATCTGTGGTAAAATTTTGAGATCTCTAGGACCATCCAAAGTGGTATAATTTTACGTTTCAAGTTTTGAAGGAAGGATGGATGGAAGGATGGATGGATACAACATACAAACATTGTGACTTAAATAAAAGCGTGTAAATACGATATTTTAGTCTCAAATTTAAACGTTACAATTGTTTGTGTCTCTTTTCAAAGTAAATGAGGATAAAAGTGTCTTACTAGTTGCTAGACTATAGCCGTTAAAAAAATGGGAGAGGGAAGGCATGAACTTTCAACCTACACATTTTACATGCCATAACAAACATAAAGTAACGCATTTCATAAGGATCTGACTTATGTCTTACATTTGAGGACATCTGTTGTGATCATCTATTGTGATCATCTATTGTGATCATCTATTGTGATCATCTATTGTGATCACCTATTGTGATAATCTATTGTGATCATCTATTGTGATCATCTATTGTGATCATCTATTGTGAACATCTATTGTGATCATCTATTGTGATCATCTATTGTGATCACCTATTGTGATAATCTATTGTGATCACCTATTGTGATCATCTATTGTGATCATCTATTGTGATCATCTATTGTTATCATCTATTGTGATCACCTGTTGTGATCATCTGTTGTGATCATCTATTGTGATCATCTATTGTTATCATCTATTGTGATCACGTGTTGTGATCATCTATTGTGATCATCTATTGTGATCATCTATTGTTATCATCTATTGTGATCACCTGTTGTGATCATCTGTTGTGATCATCTATTGTGATCACCTGTTGTGATCATCTGTTGTGATCACCTATTGTGATCACCTATTGTGATCATCTATTGTGATCATCTATTGTGATCATCTATGTGATCATCTATTGTGATCATCTATTGTGATCATCTATTGTGATCACCTGTTGTGATCATCTATTGTGATCATCTATTGTTATCATCTATTGTGATCATCTATTGTTATCATCTATTGTGATAATCGATTGTGATCATCTATTGTGATCATCTATTGTGATCATCTATTGTGATCATCTATTGTGATCATCTATTGTGATCATCTATTGTGATCACCTATTGTGATCACCTATTGTGATCACATATTGTGATCACCTATTGTGATCACCTATTGTGATCACCTATTGTGATCACCTATTGTGATCATCTATTGTGATCACCTATTGTGATCATCTATTGTGATCACCTATTGTGATCACCTATTTTTATCATCCATTGTTATCATCTATTGTGATCATCTATTGTGATCACCTATTGTTATCAACAAAATGTAACCGCCATGTTTACACAAACACAGCCAATGACTATTGTCTGGATGGCAATCAGTCGACCATGATCGATCACGTGATGATGATTGCGTCTGTTCAACTCAAAACGTCACCAGATGTCATACCACACACCCGCCTCCCTTTCCCCGTACTCGCAGTTAACAACCCAGGCCCCCCCCCCACCGCCACCCCGATCATGTAATCAACTTTTTCAACAGAGTTCAGTCAGCTCCGAATTAACATCGCAGTGTGGTCCCCCCCCACCCCCCCCCCACACACAACCCAGCAGAGTAAATATGTATTAAAAAACTTGTGACGATTTGGGGTCGAGAGTTATTTTTTGACAAGATCTGAAAGCTTTTTGACCTGGGACAACCTGCGAAATATTTATATGTGTGTGTATATAGGATGATTATCTTTCTAAATACTTATGTGTATGTAAAGGATGGTGCTGTTTCTAAATATTTATGTGTAGGTTTGGAAAGCTGTTAAAAAGACAAATTAGAGTAAGACTAAAAAAATAAATAGAAGTAAAAAAAAGATTTTAAAAAAACCACGTTTTTATAAGCGGACTAAAAAGAAGAAAATAAATTTAAAAAAATTTAAAATAAGTGATATGATGTATTATGACTAAAAACGTGGGGCGGGCGCTTGTCATGCTTAACTAATTCAATTCGCTCATTTTCTTACTCGTCATTTGTAAACCCTAATCATTTTAGCCAAACGCTTAAAAAGCGCCCGCCCACGTTTTTAGTCGTACTACATGATAGTACTTATTTTAAATGTTCAAAATTTATTTTCTTCTTTTTAGTCCGCTTATAAAAACGTGGTTTTTAAAAATCTTTTTTTACTGCTATTTATTTTATTCTTTTTAGTCCAAGTGTATGCTATGTTGAGTTTTGAAGTATTGATTATGTTCAAATATAATACGCAGCATTGCCCGACAAACATTTACAGACTGGAAATGACTGATCTCCCCTTGATGTTAAACATGGTTTTTGTGGTCGGGGTTGGTTTGAACTCGGCACGTGAATGTAATGTAAACAAAGGCAGACGGATAATACATAGGCTTATATTTAGATAAACTAAAAAGTTCAATAATTTAATAACGGTACATTCGATCGATTTGAAATTTTGATACAATGCATTGTCATCCAAGATCTATCTGTGGTAAAATTTTGAGATCTCTAGGACCATCAGAAGTGGTTTAATCTTACGTAGGCAGATTTGAAAAATTGTGGACAGACACACAAACAGGAACGAAAGTGAGTTAATAAAATGTAAAAAAATCTTTTTTTTAAAAAAGGACACGCTTTTATTTACAAAACATTTACAGACTGAAACGCGCTGATCTCCCCTGCCCTTGATGTAAACATGGGAATTTGGTAAACGAAGGCTGGAGATGAAACCAGTGAGCCGTGGAGGTCAACTCTAGCAGACGACTATACATTCGAAATAGTGATAAATAGAGATAAACTTAAAATTGATTAATTTAATTACGGTACATTCGATCGATCTGAAATTTTGATACAATGCATTGTCATCCAAGATCTATCTGTGGTAAAATTTTAAGATCTCTAGGACCATCACAAGTGGTTTAATTTTACGTTTCAAGATTTGGATGATGGATGGATGGATGGATGGATGGATACAACATACAAACAGTGTGACTTAAATAGAAGCGTGTAAAAAGTGGTAAAAAAACCAAACAACTGATTTCACGCCCATCAGATCAACAAGATGACCGCCTCAAGCTGGACTGTCCTGCAAGCCCTGGGGGTCCTGGTCCTACTGACGTTCCACAGTTTCTCCGCGCCCATTTCTAAAGAGGACTATCTGCGCATGAGGTCGGAGCTCATCAAGGAGGACGAGCAGATGAGAATAGGCGGCGACCTGATCTTGTCACCAGACGAACGTCTTGTCAACGACATCTTCATGAAGGTTGGTGTGTTAACATTGGCGTTCTCACGGGACCTACGTCTGGGGGTGGTGGGTGGGAGGGGGGTGGTGGGTGGAGGGGGTTGTGGATGGAGGGGGTGGTCGGTGGGAGGGGGTGGTGGATGGGAGGGTTGGGTGGTGGGTAGAGGGGGTGGTGGGTGGGAGTGGGATGGGGGTGTTGGCAGCGGCGTTGCGTGAGTATGTGCCGCCCGGGTCAGAACCAGGGCGCCCCCCGCGGAAAATATGTTGATGCTATAAAGAAAAAATAATTTTTAATTTTAAAAAGTAATAATGACACTATACAGTGTTATGTTTGAAATAAATAGATCAGCTTTCATTTCTTAATTAAAATTAAAGTTTTCTGTTTTTTTTAATCGTGGCATAATCTTTGATGTATCAATATTGTCAGCCATGCCATGCTCAATAATCAAAATGGGGATTGATTTGTCAATCTTGGTCTATTCATCATTGATCTAAAATCTACATCAATGTTTCATTAATTTAATTTAGAGAAGCTTCTCTTACAGATAGCATCACAGATAGCATCACAGATAGCATCACAGATAGCATCACTGATAGCATCACTGATAGCATCACAGATAGCATCACAGATAGCATCACTGATAGCATCACAGATAGCATCACAGATAGCATCACTGATAGCATCACTGATAGCATCACAGATAGCATCACAGATAGCATCACTGATAGCATCACAGATAGCATCACAGATAGCATCACAGATAGCATCACAGATAGCATCACTGATAGCATCACAGATAGCATCACAGATAGCATCACAGATAGCATCACAGATAGCATCACAGATAGCATCACAGATAGCATCACAGATAGCATCACTGATAGCATCACAGATAGCATCACAGATAGCATCACAGATAGCATCACAGATAGCATCACAGATAGCATCACTGATAGCATCACAGATAGCATCACAGATAGCATCACAGATAGCATCACAGATAGCATCACAGATAGCATCACAGATAGCATCACTGATAGCATCACAGATAGCATCACAGATAGCATCACAGATAGCATCACAGATAGCATCACAGATAGCATCACAGATAGCATCACAGATAGCATCACAGATAGCATCACAGATAGCATCACAGATAGCATCACAGATAGCATCACTGATAGCATCACAGATAGCATCACAGATAGCATCACAGATAGCATCACAGATAGCATCACAGATAGCATCACAGATAGCATCACATATAGCATCACAGATAGCATCACAGATAGCATCACAGATAGCATCACAGATAGCATCACAGATAGCATCACAGATAGCATCACAGATAGCATCACTGATAGCATCACTGATAGCATCACAGATAGCATCACAGATAGCATCACAGATATCATCACAGATAGCATCACAGATAGCATCACAGATAGCATCACAGATAGCATCACTGATAGCATCACAGATAGCATCACTGATAGCATCACAGATAGCATCACTGATAGCATCACAGATAGCATCACAGATAGCATCACAGATAGCATCACAGATAGCATCACAGATAGCATCACAGATAGCATCACAGATAGCATCACTGATAGCATCACTGATAGCATCACTGATAGCATCATTGATAGCATCACAGATAGCATCACAGATAGCATCACTGATAGCACTTATGAGGAATAGTCAAAATAATGATATTATATTAGGCAAGGTAACTTCGAGTCTAAATATCTTAATAAACTTAATAAAATAATATCGGCTTCAAATCAGTAATTAACTTTTAACCCGTGAGGTCAAATAGTCCTTACTTGACAATTTCATGTGAGATGATTACTCTAATTTGAAGGCCAAATTTCAAAAGTCCAGTATACTAGCTGGTGTACGAAAATAATATCTGTTTCCGAACTTTGTAACTGCCAAAACGTCACATGAACTTCTACAGTCAGGTCATCTTATGAAGAATACAACTTTCTTCTCAACTGTTTTTAAAAATTTTACAAAACATGGTTACATATTCGTTTGTATCGCCAAAACTTTGCTCTGTCGCTTGGTTCAATTAAATGATAAGGTGTTTACATGAACTTTTAGCAACAGTCGAAGTATACTTTAATTATTCCATTAGTTTCTCTGAGAGTAGAATATTCAAACCATTTTTAGCATCGACTTCAAGTACATGTTTCCAGATAGTACAAAATTCCAAATGTAAAATAAAATAAAATAAATAAATTAGGAAAGAGAAAGATTTCAATGTGACTAGCAAAGTTCCTGTGTCTGTTCGTGTGTTTAGCTTTTCACCTGCCTCTCTCAGTTTTTCTAAAGCTTTAAAAATAGTCTCAAAATGGCTCCATGGTATATTCCCTGTTTCATATCCTGAAGTCTGTTTAATGCCTTACCTAAAGAAGCATTTCAATTTTTTAAACGATGTTTTGACATGGAAAAAATACGTAACAACGATCTAGTGTTCCGAAAGTAGTAGGATAGTTCGTTTCAGTTGCAGCAGCACGTTAATAAATCAGTTTTAATGAACTGTATGAGCAAAGTAACAATTTGACATTGAGACTTGTCTTTGAGTCTTTCCAGCCATTAAGATGTATTTGCACGCGTTGGGCCTCCGCAGTCCATTATTTATTTTAAATTATTTCACAAATGTCGTAAGCAGATTCATTTTGAATCTCTATCTTGGTGTAAGGTCTGTACCTAATTTAAATAATTTAATGTCTATATGTTTGACACTCTCTCAAAATCGCTGCACTTATAGAAATCACAAATTTCCACCCGTACGTACGTACGGGCTATTTATTTGTATCAATTAAGTCCATATATTTAGTTGAAGTTTTATTGGTTATATTTAGAATTTAAAGGATACAGCAATTTTCGTTTCTACAACATGAGAGTCTGACAAATTTGAATCAGTTTTATTTATCGCACATCTGTGTCATTTTTAATGCTACTTCAGCCCCTTTGTTTCTCAGTTCAGTACCATTAGTATAAGAAGACTTTAGATTCATTATTGAGTTTTGGCATTAGAAACGTTCACATATTTTAATATAGATCCTTCATTATTTTTTTAATTTTTGCCTGGGCTTTTCTTTTCTTTTCTTAAAATTTGTAAGAAAATTTTTCATTTTTAGAATCTAATTAACGATGAAGAATTTGCCGCCCCAACTAAGTCCCGCCTGGAGCATTTGATTGGCTCATGTTTGAAATTGATAGGGTACAGTAATTTTCGCTTCTATAACAGGAGTGGCTGTCAAATTCAAAGAATCAATTAAGTTACCAGCAGATCAGTGTCACTTTCTCTTAAGACTTACGCTTCTTGATTTTTCATTTCAGTATAAAAGTATCGGAACAATTTAAATCTTATGGAGTTAGAAGTTTTGGCATTAGAAACGTATGTATATTTTAAGATAGGTCCTTAATTTCTTTAAATCAATCATTTATTTCGTATTTATTTTATTTTTATAAAAACTTCCACTTTTATTATTTTTTTTAAATTCTGAAAAGCTAATTAACAACGATGAATTTGCCGCACCTAAAAAAGTGCCGCCCGGGGGATTTGCCCCACTTGCCCCCAATCGCTACGCCACTGGGTGTTGGGTGGGAGTAGGATGGGGTGGGGATTAAATGAGATTGGATGTTTCATAAGTTTAATAAAGAGATCTAGCAGCGGCGTCATAAAGTGTTGAATTGGTCTGAGTATACGCGGCAGCCGACCCTTAATGGGCTACATTCATCTAAGTAAAAATGAACAGACAGTCTTAATCTAAAACAACCTTCAGATAAACATAGGGATATACAAACTTCTCTTATTCCGTATTCAAGAACACATACAGATTTTCATTCTTTCCTTCTGGAATTGGGACGTGGAATGGGTTTCCGTATCAAACCACGAAAACCGTCATACTATCAACATTAAAAAAATTTATATAAAATGCAAGACTATAAATAAACCATGGATAAGCGTAGAACGTAATAGTATTCTGTATATACTAATATAAACAATGAAATATTTATAGTTTGTTTTATAGAGAGGAGCAGAATATGTTTGTGTGTATCACATCCACCGCACGCCATTTGTGCTTGTCATGGTGTGGATGGTGAACATTTGGAATAGACACAATTATGGTAGACCACCTCAGAGCTGATGCATACTTTGACATTACAGACCACCTCAGAGCTGATGCATACTTTGACATTACAGACCACCTCAGAGCTGATGCATACTTTGACATTACAAACCACCTCAGAGCTGATGCATACTTTGACATTACAGACCACCTCAGAGCTGATGCATACTTTGACATTACAAAAATTAATTTGTTGAGTTGATTAAAAACAACCCTACTCATCTTACAGGCTGAAGTTTAAATGGACTTGGGAACGAAGGTAAAATCAAAACTATTCACCACACGAGCAGGTTACTAAGATCATGAACATAAAAACTGATTGTAACTTTATAGTAGACAGGAAGATCACGTATGATGCCAGTGCTGACTTTCGTAATGTGTGGGGTGAAGGGAGATGGGGTGGGAATTAATACAACCTGGTATTTAGTTGATGTATGCATTTCAAGACATATATATTAGCCGACACCCCCACTCCCTCACACACACATAGATGGGAATTTATTTTATCGCTCATTAACAGCTGAAAGAGAGTATTGTTTGGAAAATGTCCGCGTCACGTGATCCCATCTTTCAAAACCAACAATTCAAGCACATTATCTCGTAATTACAACATGGACACATGGGCGTTGACGCACGTAGTGTTGGTACCACGGGCGGACCCATGGGCGCTGAAACTCGAAGTGTTGGCACCATGGGCGGACACACGTAAATGATATTTGTGGTCCCTTGGAGGACTCTTCCTTATCGCCAGTCCTATCATTATTTGTGTCCCGTGGCTTTCGTATCTCACTCCAAGTATTTTTAAAAACCTCGTCTCAGTAGCATTTAATGTTTGTTTCACTTGGGGCCTGCCAAGATTCTTGCCGCCCCACGAAATAATTCTGTAGTGAAACAAAAGTCTATATAAAGAGACAAAGTGCTATAAATGTCGGATCATCAATGAACCCCCCCCTCTTACTACGCCAATGCCTGGCTTTAAACTGAGAGTGTTTAAAGATGAGCAGGTAAGATGTCAAATGTTCATATCTTCTGTATGTACTCCCAAATTAAAAATATAAATTTACATCACTGATAAATAAATTAAGAATGGTCACATAAATGTAACACCTTGAATTTGATGGCTCCCCTGGCACAGGAAAAACGTGCGATGATTGAGGAGAGCCGCCAGAATCGTACCGTGTTCATTCCCTCCACCAGCTTCTACCAATCGAGACAACTCATCGACCAGACAAACTTGTTCAAGTTGATTCATAAATTACCCAAGGGTAAGTGGTAATATTATACGAATCGTGCCCAATTAGCTGTTAATCCATCATGGGTTTCTGTCCTCATTGACAAATCATAGGTCCTCTGTCCCCATTAACCAATCATAGGTCCTCTGTCCCCATTAACCAATCATAGGTCCTCTGACCTCATTAACCAATCATAGGTCCTCTGTCCTCATTAACCAATCATAGGTCCTCTGTCCTCATTAACCAATCATAGGTCCTCTGTCCTCATTAACCAATCATAGGTCCTCTGTCCTCATTAACCAATCATAGGTCCTCTGTCCTCATTAACCAATCATAGGTCCTCTGTACCCATTAACCAATCATAGGTCATATGTCCTGATTAACCAATCATAGGTCCTCTGTCCTCATTAACCAATCATAGGTCCTCTGTACCCATTAACCAATCATAGGTCATATGTCCTCATTAACCAATCATAGGTCCTCTGTCCTCATTGACCAATCATAGGTCCTCTGTCCTCATTGACCAATCATAGGTCCTCTGTCCTCATTAACCAATCATAGGTCCTCTGTCCTCATTAACCAATCATAGGTCCTCTGTCCCCATTAACCAATCATAGGTCCTCTGTCCCCATTAACCAATCATAGGTCCTCTGTCCCCATTAACCAATCATAGGTCCTCTGTCCCCATTAACCAATCATAGGTCTTCTGTCATCATTAACCAATCATAGGTCCTCTGTACCCATTAACCAATCATAGGTCCTCTGTCCTCATTAACCAATCATAGGTCCTCTGTCCTCATTGACCAATCATAGGTCCTCTGTCCTCATTGACCAATCATAGTTCCTCTGTCCTCATTAACCAATCATAGGTCCTCTGTCCTCATTAACCAATCATAGGTCCTCTGTCCCCATTAACCAATCATAGGTCCTCTGTCCCCATTAACCAATCATAGGTCCTCTGTCCCCATTAACCAATCATAGGTCCTCTGTCCCCATTAACCAATCATAGGTCTTCTGTCCTCATTAACCAATCATAGGTCCTCTGTACCCATTAACCAATCATAGGTCTTCTGTCCTCATTAACCAATCATAGGTCCTCTGTACCCATTAACCAATCATAGATCCTCTGTCCTCATTAACCAATCATAGATCCTCTGTCCTCATTGACCAATCATAGGTCCTCTGTCCTCGTTGCTCAGTCGTGTTAAAATTCTTTCACGGTGCTTGATAAAAGGAGGATATCAACGTTGCAAAGGTGTGGCGAAGATGTTTGCTTCTATGCGCCTCTGGACCCAATAAAATAACATTAAAACAAATCCAGATTCTGACTTTCGAATCCACCGGAAAAAACTTTAAAAAAAAGAACCAAACTGCAAGAATTAGTAATACTTCGTGCTCTAATAAAATGTTCCACCTTTCCCGTCCAAGGGGCAGCTCTTCACCTCCACGACCAATCAATGGTCAGCCTGGACTGGGTCATCAAGAACGTCACCTACCGGGATTATGTCTACATGTGTATAGGAAGTAACGACATCTTGAGGTTTCAGGTGTTCTTTGCACCACCAGAAAACGATGGTATGTTGACATTAGTTGTATGATGGTATGTTGACATAGGATGTATGATGGTATGTTGACATTAGTTGTATGCTGGTTTGTTGACATTAGTTGTATTATGGTATGTTGACATTAGTTGTATGATGGTATGTTGACATAGGATGTATGATGGTATGCTGACATTAGTTGTATGATGGTATGTTGACATTAGTTGTATGATGGTATGTTGACATTAGTTGTATGATGGTATGTTGACATAGGATGTATGATGGTATGTTGACATAGGATGTATGATGGTATTTTAACATTAGTTGTATGATGGTATGTTGACATTAGTTGTATGATGGTATGTTGACATTAGTTGTATGATGGTATGTTGACATTAGTTGTATGATGGTATGTTGACATTAGTTGTATGATGGTTTGTTGACATTAGTTGTATTATGGTATGTTGACATAGGATGTATGATGGTATGTTGACATTAGTTGTATGCTGGTTTGTTGACATTAGTTGTATTATGGTATGTTGACATTAGTTGTATGCTGGTATGTTGACATTAGTTGTATGATGGTATGTTGACATTAGTTGTATGATGGTATGTTGACATTAGTTGTATGATGGTATGTTGACATTAGTTGTATGATGGTATGTTGACATAGGATGTATGATGGTATGTTGACATAGGATGTATGATGGTATTTTGACATTAGTTGTATGATGGTATGTTGACATTAGTTGTATGATGGTATGTTGACATTAGTTGTATGATGGTATGTTGACATTAGTTGTATGATGGTATGTTGACATTAGTTGTATGATGGTATGTTGACATAGGATGTATGATGGTATGTTGACATTAGTTGTATGATGGTATGTTGACATTAGTTGTATGATGGTATGTTGACATTAGTTATATGATGGTATGTTGACATAGGATGTATGATGGTATGTTGACATTAGTTGTATGATGGTATGTTGACATTAGTTGTATGATGGTATGTTGACATTAGTTGTATGATGGTATGTTGACATAGGATGTATGATGGTATGTTGACATTAGTTGTATGATTGTATGTTGACATAGGATGTATGATGGTATGTTGACATTACTTGTATGATGGTATGTTGACATTAGGTGTATGATGGTATGTTGAAATTAGTTGTATGATGGTATATTGACATTAGTTGTATGATGGTATGTTGACATTAGTTGTATGATGGTATGTTGACATTAGTTGTATGATGGTATGTTGACATAGGATGTATGATGGTATGTTGACATTAGTTGTATGATTGTATGTTGACATAGGATGTATGATGGTATGTTGACATAGGATGTATGATGGTATTTTAACATTAGTTGTATGATGGTATGTTGACATTAGTTGTATGATGGTATGTTGACATTAGTTGTATGATGGTTTTTTGACATTAGTTGTATTATGGTATGTTGACATAGGATGTATGATGGTATGTTGACATTAGTTGTATGCTGGTTTGTTGACATTAGTTGTATTATGGTATGTTGACATTAGTTGTATGCTGGTATGTTGACATTAGTTGTATGATGGTATGTTGACATTAGTTGTATGATGGTATGTTGACATTAGTTGTATGATGGTATGTTGACATTAGTTGTATGATGGTATGTTGACATAGGATGTATGATGGTATGTTGACATAGGATGTATGATGGTATTTTGACATTAGTTGTATGATGGTATGTTGACATTAGTTGTATGATGGTATGTTGACATTAGTTGTATGATGGTATGTTGACATTAGTTGTATGATGGTATGTTGACATTAGTTGTATGATGGTATGTTGACATAGGATGTATGATGGTATGTTGACATTAGTTGTATGATGGTATGTTGACATTAGTTGTATGATGGTATGTTGACATTAGTTGTATGATGGTATGTTGACATAGGATGTATGATGGTATGTTGACATTAGTTGTATGATGGTATGTTGACATTAGTTGTATGATGGTATGTTGACATTAGTTGTATGATGGTATGTTGACATAGGATGTATGATGGTATGTTGACATTAGTTGTATGATTGTATGTTGACATAGGATGTATGATGGTATGTTGACATTACTTGTATGATGGTATGTTGACATTAGGTGTATGATGGTATGTTGAAATTAGTTGTATGATGGTATATTGACATTAGTTGTATGATGGTATGTTGACATTAGTTGTATGATGGTATGTTGACATAGGATGTATGATGGTATGTTGACATTACTTGTATGATGGTATGTTGACATTAGGTGTATGATGGTATGTTGAAATTAGTTGTATGATGGTATATTGACATTAGTTGTATGATGGTATGTTGACATTAGTTGTATGATGGTATGTTGACATTAGTTGTATGATGGTATGTTGACATAGGATGTATGATGGTATGTTGACATAGGTTGTATGATTGTATGTTGACATAGGATGTATGATGGTATGTTGACATAGGATGTATGATGGTATTTTAACATTAGTTGTATGATGGTATGTTGACATTAGTTGTATGATGGTATGTTGACATTAGTTGTATGATGGTTTGTTGACATTAGTTGTATTATGGTATGTTGACATAGGATGTATGATGGTATGTTGACATTAGTTGTATGCTGGTTTGTTGACATTAGTTGTATTATGGTATGTTGACATTAGTTGTATGCTGGTATGTTGACATTAGTTGTATGATGGTATGTTGACATTAGTTGTATGATGGTATGTTGACATTAGTTGTATGATGGTATGTTGACATTAGTTGTATGATGGTATGTTGACATAGGATGTATGATGGTATGTTGACATAGGATGTATGATGGTATTTTGACATTAGTTGTATGATGGTATGTTGACATTAGTTGTATGATGGTATGTTGACATTAGTTGTATGATGGTATGTTGACATTAGTTGTATGATGGTATGTTGACATTAGTTGTATGATGGTATGTTGACATAGGATGTATGATGGTATGTTGACATTAGTTGTATGATGGTATGTTGACATTAGTTGTATGATGGTATGTTGACATTAGTTGTATGATGGTATGTTGACATAGGATGTATGATGGTATGTTGACATTAGTTGTATGATGGTATGTTGACATTAGTTGTATGATGGTATGTTGACATTAGTTGTATGATGGTATGTTGACATAGGATGTATGATGGTATGTTGACATTAGTTGTATGATTGTATGTTGACATAGGATGTATGATGGTATGTTGACATTAGTTGTATGATGGTATGTTGACATTAGGTGTATGATGGTATGTTGACATTAGTTGTATGATGGTATGTTGACATTAGTTGTATGATGGTATGTTGACATTAGTTGTATGATGCTATGTTGACATTAGTTGTATGATGGTATGTTGACATTAGTTGTATGATGCTATGTTGACATTAGTTGTATGATGGTATGCCGTTTGTTGACAGATGGTATAGAAATGAAGGCCACGCTTGTTTAAAAGTGGTACACTCAAACCTGTATGATGAATGATGGTATTTACAAACATGCACGTGTTATGATGACCTGTTCATTATGTTTCCATCTATCTCCAAAGATTGTCAATGGAAGCTGGTCAACAAGGAACGTGAGGCGGCTCATGATATTGAGGAGTTTGATTTACAGTGAGTGGGTGGATAGTGCATTGGGTGTGATAGCGGTGGATAGTGGATTGGGTACGATGACGGTGGATAGTGGATTGGGTGTGATAGCGGTGGATAGTTGATTTGGTGTGATAGCGGTGGATAGTGGATTGGGTGTGATAGCGGTGGATAGTGGATTGGGTGTGATAGCGGTGGATAGTGGATTGGGTGTGATAGCGGTTCACCAATAATTACAAATAACAGCGCATCCCTGACAATGATAAATTTCATTGTTATCAAATACAGAAAGTAAAGGATTTGAAAGTCAGCATTTGTAAAGTAATGTTTCATTGAGCTGTTTAGCTAACTGTCATTGATATGACAGCACCAAGTCATCATGCGCATTTTACGGCTGATTCTCTTCTCCACAGACTGAAGAACAACCTGAGTCTGGTGGCTACTGACCCGTATGTGGCATTTCCCGACAACCAAGCGGCTTGGGTCAAATTTGGAGGTTTCTTTGCTCAGGTGAGGCAGCTCCACCCACCCACCCATCTGCCATGAGGTCAAGTTATTTCGTTTTCTCGATGTCATATCTCACGTCTGCGCCGGGAATGCTGGGAAGCGCACATGAATTCTTACAGTAGACTTAAAAAACCCAAACATAATTTTAGCGCCATTTCCCCATGGGACAAATTGCGTTTATATATTTGAAAAGTCTGTCCTGTATGGATGTCTGTTCGAGCTTGCACAAACAACTACTCCTGAGCCATACCAGATAGAGGGTTCGGGTCGGTCTTTGCAAATATGTTAAGGAGGTCACAAAGATGTGCACGGGCCAAAAAAATTCCCGAAAAGATTTACTGGATTTCCTGGAAACCCCCCCCCACCCCCCCCAAAAAAAATATAATTAATAAAAAAAAATAATCAGTTAATCAGTATTTTATCAATTTCTCGCCAACCATAACATCTATCGGGTTGAAACAAAAGCCAAACGATAGCTAATAATATTTAGAACTATGTTGGAGAAGTAATTTTTGAAAAATCTCTTTTCGTTCGACTCCTGTAATTTTAGCAGCAATTTGTAGATAGCAATTCTTTTGTTTACTTTCAGAATTATTGATTTGAAATGACATTTAATGTAAGCTAGAATGCTATCCCTTGAAAAAAACTTTGCGCTTAAATACTCATTCGAGTTTTTATTACTTGTTTTTCTTTCCATATTATTGAAATTGAAACCAGTGACGTTTCAAGAGTAAAAGACGAACATTTTACTATCCCCTTCCACGAAAATAAATCAGCAGCTGGTCGAAAGTATAATGCCCTATCCACCTGTGTCTACGCCACTGAATGAAAGTTAACAGACCATCTCTGAATTCCATTCTGACTTTCAGTTAAGTCTTTACCTTCGACATAAGGTACATAATAAAGTGAACGCCAAAATGTGATCCGTAAGGACTTGATCTTTTCTCTAACGATTGCGTGTTGGAAACAAAAACAACTTGTCGCTCGGCGAACAATGCAGCCGTAAAAGCATTTTGTTTCGTATAGGAAACAATTTTGGGCTGACATATCAAAGACACGCCTAGTGATATGCACGATCTGAGATTGGACCTGGTTAAATAAACAATTTGAGATTGGATCTTGTAAAAAAAGCGTGATATTGGGTTTGGTTAAATAAACAATTTAAGATTGGGCCTGGTGACAAAAGAGTAGTCTAAATACATACGTTTAAATATTAATCGTTTAATCCGATAAGTAAAAATGAGAAATGTTGGTTTGTATTTTACAAAAATAGTTTGCAAACTTCTCAGGTTACGCCTCTAACGAACTACGCCCCTATCTACCGTGACTTGTTGTGGAGGACGCTGGAAGAGTTCAGGGAGGCTAACGTGCAATACCTGGAGGTCAGAGGAAGTTTCTCACAGGTGAGTGTTGACATATGACATGACCTAATGGCATACCTACATTGTATCTATGGATGTGAGTGTTGACATATGACATGACCTAATGGCATACATACATTTGTATCTATGGATGTGAGTGTTGACATACGACATGACCTAAATGGCATACATACATTGTATCTATGGATGTGAGTGTTGACATATGCCATGACCTAATGGCATACATACATTGTATCTATGGATGTGAGTTTTGACATATGACATGACCTATTGACATACCTACATTGTATTTCCTAAATTGCACCTACCTATGTTGTTCATAAGTACATTAATCAAAGCAGTTGTAAAAAAAAATACATACATGTACAATGTACATATATTAGCTGCCTGTGTTATAATTATATCTTTATATACAGTTCTATATCTATTTCTATCTCTATTCAATTGTTTCCGTAATGAAAATAAGACTAAAACCGTACACCATACAAACCTTGCCCACGAAACTTCACCACAAATCCCTCTCCCAGTTCTACGATCAGCACGGCACGGTGCACGACATGCGCTATGGTGTGCAACTTGTCAAGAGTGTCAGAGATGAGTTTGTCAGCAAGTATCCAGATTTTACTGGCATTAAGATCATTCCCAGTGGCATACGGTCAGTGACTGAACGTTTCATGTGTTGTAGACGTGAGAGACTAATGTTGTATGTGTTGATATGTTGGATGATTGACATTAATGTTGTATGTGTTGATATGTTAGATGTTTGACATTAATCTTGTATGTGTTGATATGTTGGATGTTTGACATTAATGTTGTATGTGTTGATATGTTAGATGTTTGACATTAATGTTGTATGTGTTGATATGTTAGATGTTTGACATTAAGGTTGTTTCTGTTGATATATTAGATGTTTGACATTAAGGTTGTAAGTTTTGATATATTAGATGTTTGACATTAATGTTGTATGTGTTGATATATTTGATCAGTGGCGTAGCTAGGGGGGGGGCGGTGGGGGGCGGTCCAT
The DNA here is from genome assembly GCA_944989445.1 of Ampullaceana balthica. NCBI lineage: Eukaryota > Metazoa > Mollusca > Gastropoda > Lymnaeidae > Ampullaceana > Ampullaceana balthica. Next base: position 109,054 of record CALYLW010000905.1, on the reverse strand, counting down.
CCCGGGTTTCACTCATTTAGGGGCGGCATTTGTGGGCATTTTAAAAGTACAACCATTTCCGACAACCGACCCTTTTCTTTTGAAGGGGGAAAACCAAGGTGAAACAAAAATATTCGTAATTTCGCATCTTACTTAACGGATTTGCACAACATTTGTTTGATTATATATTGGATATTATAACTAACGCAAAACCGTTCAAAAATTTTTAATCGCTCAAAAAACGTATCCTTTTGTTTGGAAAACTAAGCGGTATTAGTCACAGATGACGCTTTTATAATAAAACTACCAACAAAAAAAACAACAACTCACCGCTGGGCCGAAAAATGTGTGCTATTAATATCGCCACGACAGTTGGTGCGTGGAATTTCGACCTTCGCAGAATGATGCGCGAACAAGCACCTACCCACAAGGCATGGTGGTTCAAATATTGAGTTTAACTTGCAAGTAGTAATTTATATTACCGTTTCAGTTTCAGTAAATTATTGTAAGGTAAATTATTAAAAATTAAATTTATTTTGTTTTAATTGCATTAAAGTAGCACAAATAATTTGTGTTTTTCATTAAAATACGGTTATGTATTAAGCATGTTACGCCTATGCAATTAAAGTAATAGTAATGTGTAAATAATTTGAATTCGTCTATTTTTTTGGAAAATTATTAAGATTTATGACAAGAATATGTAAATATTCAAATTTCTCTGTTAATCAACACCAAAATAGGCATAATAATTTCGAAAAAGACATAGTTTAAACTTTCAAGAGTTTTGGAAAATTGACATCTGAAGAAGTAACTAAGAAAATGAGATCAGATGCTGGAATTTTACTCAATTCAATGCAATCTTTTTCTCTTCTATGTTATCTAATTTATGGGAACCCGTCATTTTTTAAAATTAATGCAAAGCCATTGCATGGAACAAAGAGATGTGCTAATACAAAATGCTGTTATATCAGCCAAACAATTTGTAAAGAGATGGAGATATCAACTAAACGCCTAGTTAGAAGGAGAAAAAATATGAGTAGGGAAAATTCAGAAGACGTGGAACAAGAAGTACAACGAGAAATGTTTTTACCCATGGATTGAATTATAAAAAAAAAGAAAATAATGCTTTGATGAGTTGCATGTCCTTGCAAGAAAATATTCGTATATAAAACCATGTAACCTACTAAATGAAACATTTGAAGATCAAATAAATTACTTTATTGACATTGACTGTTCAATATGGAAAGAAAAAGGATCCAGGTTTTTATGGCTGTACCTACACTACAAGAAAAGGCATTATGTTAGAAGAACGGGAGAAAAGGCACCCTTGATCTATCAAAATTTATTCAATAGTATAGATTGGAAAATTCTGTACCCAACATTGTAATTTTGTTATGAATTTTTTCAACAATTGCTATCAGTGGCGCTAGTTGTGAAAGGAGCTTCTCCAAACTGAAGTTGATAAAAAAAATTATCTTCGTTCCACAATGAGCCAAATACACGATTTTTCTATTATGAAAGTTAGGAAAATAAATGAATAAATATGTTTACATACTAATGTACAGAGGCGTAACTGGGTTTTTGACGCCCTTGGCTAATTTATTTTTGGCGCCTTTTATTTAAATAAAAATTTAAAAATTAGAGATTTAGCGGCTCCCTTTTGAACTTGCGCAGGCCGGCGCCATTGGCAACTGCCCCAATGCCAAGCCGTTGTTACGCCACTGCAAATGTATACAATTTCTTTGTTTGTAAAGAAAAAGATATTTATTCATAAATACAAAATAAAAGAATAGTAATTGGTATTTGTTTTGTTTTGGGTGTAAATTTGGAATATGTTTTGTCTCATGGGTTGGGGGGGGGGTGGGCAGCGACCTCAGTAACTTTCTTGTGGCCTTTAAAAAGGTATATTGTATTTTTATAAATGTGTATTTATAGGTATATAATCTTATGAGGCCTCTTTTATTACTGCTTACATAAATATGGCATGCAATGGTAAACATGTTCCCCACCTTTACTTCGTTTCAATTACAATTATTTATTCATGTTCATTAATTTTTAAAAACCATAATATAGTCGACAAAGTGGCCGTCCATAAATGAAGTCACGCTATTTTGGTTTATTTTTCACTCCCTTCCCGTCGTCACACGTCGTCACAAAAACTTTGACCCCTTCTTCAATAAGACGTAACAAAGCTTTGACCCCCCCACCCCCTAATAAAAGCCGTATTTTCTGTTTGAAAATGAGCATGTTTCAAATTAAATTTTTGCCATTTAAGTATGTTTTTAGTGTAAGGCTGCATTCTAATATCGTAACACGCGTTTTACATAAACTTCATTAAATAAAGTGTCAGTAATCAAATATTTAAGTGGAAATTTATTTATAGTTGCGCGATTTGACGCGACGTCACATTTCTTAAACACCCCCCTCCCTTTTTCGTCACACATCGTCACAAACGTATGTGACTCCCTCCCGCCCAGGTGCGTGAACTCATTTATGGACGGTCCCTAAAAAGGGCGGCAAATTGGAGACCACCCCGGGCGTCAAAAGTTCTAGCTACGCCACTGTATTTGATGTTTGACATTAATGTTGTATGTGTTGATATATTAGATGTTTGACATTAATGTCGTATGTGTTGATATATTATATGTTTGAAATTAATGTTGTATGTGTTGATATATTCGATTTTTGACATTAATGTTGTCTGTGCTGTGGTCAGTTTCTCCTGGTCAATTTTGACTTATGTAGGGTGAAAACAGAAGGCAAATATTGTTCAATCATTCTATTTGTAATAAATCAATGAACTTTATAATAATGAATACTTTAATTATGTAAATAAAATGCTTTTTGCACTCTTTTTACCCCCACCCCTAAAAATCAAGCAACAAATACAAAAAACAAAAACAAAAAAACAACAACATTTCAACCTCTCAATAATTTAGCTTTCGTTTGTTTAACACTTTCAATATGGTATCAACTATTCAAAGAAATCAAAATGTTTCCGAAATCTTGGAGCAAGTTAAAACGACGATGGCGCTTCATAAAGAATTCCCGGACCTGGTGTCCGGCTACGACCTGTCTGGAAACGAGGCTCTCTACAATCCCTTGTCCTACTACAGTGAGGCGCTACTGTACCCCAGTCAACAAGACCCGCCATATCACCTACCGTACTTCTTTCACGCCGGAGAGACGCGTGAGTTGAGAGTTTGGCTTGGAGAGTGTTACGCTGCGTCATGATAATGATTGTCTTACATTGTTGGCAGAGGCGTCACTAGGGTTGGTGTCACCCGGGGCGGTAGCTCATGGTGTCACCCCTTCACGACTGAAGGAGCCGTCCATAAATGACGTCACGAGAGGTTGCCGATTTTTACCCCACCCTCCCCCAGCGTCATACTTTGTCACAAAAACTTAGACCCCACCCCTTTTTTACGATATGACGTCACAAAGCTTTGACACCCCTCCCCCAAGCCGTATTTTCTCAATAAAAATTAGCATGTTGCAAATTATTTTTTGTCATTTAAATATGTATTTAGGGTAAGTCTGCACTGTAATATCGTAACACGTGCGAAGTCATTGAAAACGTAATTAAATAAATGGTAAACAATCAAATATTTAAGTGGAACTTTTATTTAAAGTTTCGCGTTTTTGATGTGACGTCACATTTCTTAAACACCCCCCTCCTCGTACCACATCGTCACAGATGCGTGGACAACGCCCCCCCCTATGGCGGATTAAAAAAGGGGGGGTGTGCTGAACGGGCTAAAGCCCCCAATAATTTAAGGGCCCCCAAACTTTTGTTATGAATTATAGTGTATAATAAAGATGCAGGCCATTATGTTTGTACGAATCCCATGAAAATGCCTTGGACAGTCATACGGCAATGCTGCAAATGAGTAGGAAGTATAACGGAAACCAGGCTATTCTTCGTGAGAAGTGCATTGTAGCTCATTATGTGCCGTGCACAGCTCATTCCTTTAATTTTGGTTGGGAAAAGAGCAGCAGGTTGTCCTACTGCGGTCAGATTTTTTTGTCTTCTGCTAAATCTTTATACCCGACTTGTTGCATCTACTCATCGTTGACAGGTACTTCAAAAACATATGAAATTGATACATGCTAACAAAGCCTTGTCTGACACAAGATGGTCAGCCTGACATTATGCTGTAAGGTCTGTTAATAGCTCATACCATGAGAATATCGCAGCACTGGAAGAATTAGCAACGAATGAAAATCAGCCACGTGACTGCCGACTTGAAAGAAGAAGGATTTCTAAAGGAAATTGAACAACTGGAAGTCGCTATTTTACTTGAAATTTGGGAAACAATTTTAGAAAGGAAGTCTCTCATTGAGTTTGTTAAAAAATTGCATTCTTAATTTTATTCCTATGAAGACAAAGGAAAGGAAAAGTCCGTGGTAAAAACAGTGTAAACAATCTTCAATACTATCAAACAAAAAAGAAAGCGTCAGTTTGATAAAGGGACATCAACAAAACAGTATTCTCCTGGAGAAAAAAAAATCAAGATTGAGGTATTTCTGGTAATCATTGACAAACTTTCTTAAGCCCTAAAACATTGGTTAGGTGCATATAAATACATCCATGAGAAATTTGGCTTTCTTACACAAACCTAACTGAGCTCAGCACTTTCGCCACCCGATGGGCAGCAGCCAAGTTAATGGAAGAACATTCAAGTGATTTCGAAGAAGGGGTCGGGTAAATCCGAAGCAACCGTTTCGTCCCCCTCAATTTACTAGCAACGCCATCGAGCGGTGCCGGTTTAGGGCCAGGAGCGCCAGTACGGATTAGCAAAAAGTGCCGCGAAGAACGCATTGGACGCCAGCTCTGAGGAAACCTTCCAGTGGGGGTTGCACCCTAGGTAGGTCTTTGATGATCCCCCGGTCTGCGGCGGTCCTAACCATGGAGACCCGTGTGCTTTGCCGGGATGGCGCCAAAGTGGTAGCGGGTCGTAGTAGGAAATTCCACCACCCTCCTTGTGAGGGCAACTTAGTGGGAGGCATCTTCGACTGTATGTCCTGGATGCCCAGGTGGCCACTTCAGAAGCGACCGCTTTTGTCCTCAGCTGTTACGTCCCTTTGGTGGCCAGATGGCTAAGGGGTCTTCCGGGAAGACCCATAAAGAGCACTAGGCTCGGGGCTTCTGATTTTCTTCCACATGTAGGTTCATGAGTGATTTCGAAGACTGCTTACCTTCAGAATTAGTCCAATTTTTCAGAACTCTTAAAAAAATTATTGTCCAGCCCCAGGGTAAGGAAAAGGAATTAGCACAAAGCGAAACTCAAAATAAAAAAATTTCTGCTTTTTTATGAGCTATATTTCACACAGTCCTTTACAAATGTACACATCGCACTTCGCATCTATCTTTCAATTATGACATCAAACTACAGCTGAGAGCGATCCTTTTCAAAGTTGAAAAAATATATATGACTTAGAATTTGCATTGGACGAAAAAGGCTGAATATGCTCTCTCTAATGAGCATTGAAAAGGAACTTGTAAGCTTACTCAGCTTTATTGACTCGATTGAAAACTTCGTCATTTGAAAAATTCGCAAATGAAAGTTGTAGGTTGAAATAATTATCATACATATTTTTCAATAATTTTTGTTATTTCAAATAGAGAAAAGAATTCGTTACCTCATGAATTTTTTTTTAAATACGGAATAACGCGTAATACTATTCTTTACAGGGGCGCGTTCGTAAGCACTAAACAGCGTAAGTCGGGATGGGACCATCGTAACCGGAGGACTACCTGTATATAAACAAGCATATCTATGCTTTCACGCCTTTAATAAATATATATATATATAAAATATTAACTCAAAGACATTGAAATCATAATTTTCCTCAAGAAAAACATCAACAAAGAAAGCCCATCTTTTGATTATTTTTCTTTGAGGGGAGGATAAAAATCGCATTCCCCCCACCCCACCCCACTGTGGTGGAGGGAGTCGTGAGGTGGGATTCGTTCATGCTGTCGGTGTGTCCAAGCCCAAATGGCTTTATATCTTTTAAAACAGAAGACACCGCCTCTTTCATTCCAGCCTTTTTTAAAGATCTCTCTGCTGCGACTATTTCTTTTCTTTTTTCCATAATTTATTTTAATGTTGTTCGTGTGTTGGGACTGTTTTATTATTGCAAGTTAACTGATATTTTTTAAAATAAGAATAGTCGCGTTTAACGCATTTCATTGTATTTCTTAATTTCTTTCTAGATTAAATTTTTTTTCATCTTTTGTTTTCTGACCTAAAATCGTACACAGTAAAATTTTAGTCTCGAGTGTCACCCCCAAGATGGGTGTCACCCGGGGCGGCCCGCCCCCCCCCCGCCCCCCCTAGTGACGCCACTGATTGTTGGGTATAAATAGGTACAAGAAGAACATGTAAATTCTAAAATAGCAGACACAGTGCATTTTAGTGTCGTCTAGTTGAAGAAAAGTTGTGTTTAAACTTTCAGTAGCCAGTTTTTATACTTTGCTAAGAGCAGCTCTTCAAAAAAAAATTTAAAAAAAAACCAACAAAAAAACAAAAACCCAGTAAGAATTTTATTACAAGGGGCTGCAAAAATGGTTTCACTGAATTATTTAAAAATTAAAGTAATCTCCCTTGTAAGACATTCCTTGAATTCAGAATGGGAAATAGTTGACCCAATGGTATTAATATTTTAATCGAATGTTTGCAGTAAAATTGACAACAGAAAAAAAAACACAATCACTTTCTTTACATGTGTGTCTCTTAAAATTGTCAATGTAATAATTAGATTTATCATTAGAAAATGAATTAAATTGTTGATGCCACAATCAAAATATGGCTGAGACTGCAATCGAGCTTATAGATTAGTACAGTGCTTCTCAAAGTGATGGTCAGCGGACCGGTGCCGGTCCGTGGGCCATTCACCGCCGGTCCGCAGAAGTTCAAAAAAAAAGGAGAGAGCAAATTGTCAGTGCAGGGAAAAAAGTGCACCGGCCCCTGGTTGAATGGAAAAAATTCCTGCCGGTCCGCCATACTAAAAAGTTTGAGAAGCACTTCATTAGTATATGGATAACATGTAAACAGTGTATGATTGAGTCTGACAGGACGTAACAAAACAGCGAACGTTTCGGCAAAGAGCCTTCCTCAACGAACAAATAGTACACAAATAAAACGAATATAGAGATATTAAAAATAAAAACTTAGTTGCGGTGAAATCCAAAGAGAGCCAAAGAGAGCAATTTATTTCTTTGGCTCTCTTTGGATTTCACCGCAGCTAATTTTTAATTTTTTCCCCTTATATTATTTTTCTTTCTGTACTATTTGTTCGTTGAGGAAGGCTCTTTGCGGAAAAGTTTACTGTTTGCATACTCAGGCTCACTCGTACCCTGTTTAAATGTTATCCATCTACTAATGCCAACATCAATGCCCTTTTTACCCTCCCACAATCAATGTCCTTTCTTCCTCCCACCCCGCAACCAATGCCCGTTATTTCCACAGCCTGGCAGGGCACTGAGACAGGCTTTAACATTGCTGACGCCATCTTGCTTAACGCTACCCGCGTGGGACACGCCTATGCCTTGAGCAAACATCCGAAGTTTCTTCAACTGATCCGTCAGAAGGGAATCCCTGTGGAGGTGCAGCCCATATCAAACCAGGTCATTGCAACAAACAAATATTAATGTTCTATACGCGTAAGATAAGAATGAACGAGGTGATATTTCACAGGTGATCCTTTAATTATAAATTATTTAAATAAATAAAAAATAAATAATAATCAATATATATAAAAAAAGATTTAAATACTTTAATAAAATGTTTTTTGAAAAAAAAACACCTAAAAGTCCTTAATAATACTAACATTAAAAACCATTACCAAAAAGAATAATCATATAAATACCACCCCCCCCACCTTTGCACAATAAGTACATACATAACATAAATAAATAATAATAATAATATATTTTTTTTTAAATTCTCAAATCGCACATGACATTTAAATAATAGACATATTGAGAATTTCATATCAATATTAAATTTCCCGCAGCACAATACGAGTGAGCAACTTTTGCGTTTTCTCTTTCTTGTAGGTCTTACGCCTGGTCAGCGATTTCCGCAACCATCCCATGGTGCCCATGATTGCCCAGAACCTGCCCCTGGTCATCAGCTGTGATGACCGCACCACCATGGAGTCGGCACCGCTGTCTCACGACTTCTTCGTGGCGTTCACGACCATGTCCAGCGAGGACGCTGACCTGACCCTCTTAAAGCAACTGGCCATCAACTCTATCACGTGAGTACAGTGTCTTTGGTCTCAGTGTATTTGTCCTCAGTGTATTTGTCCTCAATGCCTTTGGTCTCAGTGTCTTTGGCCTCAGTGTCTTTGGTCTCAGTGTCTTTGGTCTCAGTGTCTTTGGTCTCAGTGTCTTTGGTCTCAGTGTCTTTGGCCTCACTGCCTTTGGTCTCAGTGTATTTGTCCTCAGTGCCAAAGGCCTAAGTGTCTCTGGTCTCAGTGTATTTGTCCTCAATGCCTTTGGCCTCAGTGTCTTTGGTCTCAGTGTCTTTGGTCTCAGTGTCTTTGGTCTCAGTGTCTTTGGTCTCAGTGTCTTTGGTCTCAGTGCCAAAGGCCTCAGTGTCTCTGGTCTCAGTGTCTTTGGTCTCAGTGTCTTTGGCCTCACTGCCTTTGGTCTCGGTGTCTTTGGTCTCAGTGTCTTTGGTCTCAGTGTCTTTGGTGTCAGTGTCTTTGGTGCCAGTGTCTTTGGTCTCAGTGTCTTTGGTCTCAGTGTCTTTGGTCTCAGTGTCTTTGGTCTCAGTGTCTTTGGTCTCAGTGTCTTTGGCCTCACTGCCTTTGGTCTCAGTGTATTTGTCCTCAGTGCCAAAGGCCTCAGTGTCTCTGGTCTCAGTGTCTTTGGTCTCAGTGTCTTTGGTCTCGGTGTCTTTGGTCTCAGTGTCTTTGGTCTCAGTGTCTTTGATCTCAGTGTCTTTGGTCTCATTGTCTTTGGTCTCAGTGTCTTTGGTCTCAGTGTCTTTGGTCTCAGTGTCTTTGGCCTCAGTGTCTTTGGTCTCAGTGTCTTTAGTCTCAGTGTCTTTGGTCTTAGTGTCCTATGTCTCAGTGTCTTTGGACTCAGTGTCTTTGGTCTCAGTGTCTTTGGACTCAGTGTCTTTTGTCTCAACGTCTTTGGTCTCAGTGTGACTTTTGTCTCTGTGTCTTGAAACAAATGACCATCAACTCTGTTATGTGAGTTCAGTGACTTTAATAATCACTTAATTAAATCTATGCTGTAAACTAAAAAAAAATCGCATTGCCACGGTTATTTGAATTGAAAATATGATCAGATTTTTTAATTTGTTTTTTGGAAGTCATTGTTGTTTAGACATTTCAAGTCTTTATTTTCACTCGAAAGTTTGGGGAATTTGAAGTAGAGTTTTTTTTAGCAGATGTATGAATCATATATTCCTTGTGATTTTTGTGTCATTAGCTTTATGTATTTACGAGCAACAAAGCCCGTCCAAAGACGTTCCGTCACCGTTCGGTGGCAAGATGTAACTCCCCTCCAGCAGCCGTCTCGACCGGCATTACATGTGCATCGCGTCAAAAATACTATTCATTATAGTTAAAATAAATAACTCGTAAAAACAGAGCTTTTTGCTATAAATCCAAACGCGCATAAATCAAAATAAAGTCTTAGAAGAAATACTGCACCAAAAATAACTCGTTTTGAATGTCCGCGTAAACGTGTTCAATATGATTGACTGTAGGAGTCATTTGTGTTTGAGGGACCAATCGCTATCGATGACGGGACAGAAAGGACAGAAACTTGCCTTTTATTATATAGGTGGATATTTACTTATCATGATATTTATGTTAAGTATGGTAATTTATTTATATTTTTACTATTTGCTAATCCTGTTATTTATGCTATTTTATGGATATATTTGCTTATCATGGTATTGCGTTGCGTTTTCTAATTTAATATATTATTTCAATAACATTTACCTAGGTTCAGCAGCCTGGATCCCACAAAAAAGCAGGAAGCCATGCAGCTATGGGAAAAGAAATGGAACGCATACATCGATGACGTCATCCGCCATGCGGGGTTAGCCTCGGCGTCACGAAATCACCGGAGTGTTGTTAATGAAGGTCAAGGTCTTACCAATTCGGACTAACACTCTCTCCCTAATGGAGCGTCTTGCTTCTTCTGTTTAATATACTGATATAATCTAAAGTAGCCACGTTGTCTTTTGGTTTGACTTTTCTTTTCTAATTCGTGTTCCTTAAAAACCCAAATTTCTATTTACTCCAACTTGCTTTTACATAAATTGTATGGGGTACGACCAATTACTATTGCGTAATTATGAAAAGGGGGAAGGGGAGATAAGAGCAGGTACGTAGGTTCTTCTTGTAGATTTTTGTCTGCTGTCATCATCAGTTTAATTATGGTAAAAAGTTTGGCGTCAACCAGGGGAAGTAAATCTATGTTACAAAAACGTGACCATAGCCCATACTATGGGCTTGGATATACCCCATATAATGGTCATCTGGTCATACCCCATATTATGGGCTTGGACATACCCCATATAATGGGCTTATGGCCATACCCCATAGTATGGGCTTGGGGATACCTCATATTATGGCAACTGTAATGTGTAATATGAGAGTTGTTCCTCGGATTATTCATTGGATTACATTTATTTTCCCCATTATCTTTAGTGAACAATTCCGCTTGTCTCTCAACACATCCAGGCACAGCAGGTGGATTTGTCTCAACACATCCAGGCACAGGAGGTGGATTTGTCTCAACACATCCAGGCACAGGAGGTAGATTGGACTCAACACATCCAGGCACAGCAGGTAGATTGGTCTCGTCCAACCAAGCGTGTTTCCCACACAGACGATACGACACTGTACTGAAGGAGATTTATGGAGGCACTTGCGACGCCCCTGTCTCACCAACTGCGTGGAGATGGGGGACGGTCCAACAAGGCAACAGTTGATTCTCCATGAGCGGCCCTTGGAGGTCTGAGGGGGGGGGGATTCCTGTTGACACCTCCAACCTATGACGTCATCGGCTCTTGAGTACAGACAACTTCTGGCAGGAAGAGATGTATTTACTACACACAGTACACACACGCGTATGATGGTATTAGCACACGTCTATGACGGTATTAGCGCACGTCTATGATGGTATTAGCACACGTGTATGATGGTATTAGCACACATTTGGCACAGTGTAGCTCCATTGTCCAAGAACACTCTATCCGTGTAGTTTGCGCTCACGCTTTATTGAAAACTGTATCGCTCTATGAAATGACCTTGACATAACCGTCTTGGCCTTGGGACATTGAGGCTAAAATTTCAAAACCAGGGACTGTCAAACATTTTTTTCCCTGCATCTTGCTGTTCTGGGTCTTTTGGTTCTGCCATCGACTTTCTTGCTTAAAACCTTTTCTGTTAAATTAATCAGGATTTTGTCAGTACAATGGTGGATGGGGGTATTCAGGCGGAGTTATTGTATATCACTTCAATCACGTGACTCATCAGTGGAACCAGGAACAAAATTGAACCACATCATGATAAATATTTTCTCTATACTTAAAATATTTTTAATTTTAAACAACCTTTTCTTCTATGTTGATCAACCAGAAAAACCGAATCACACGATACGTCGGTTGAAGGTCTTCAAACACACAGTTACCAGTTGTACAGATCCGAATACAGAAGTGTCTTTTGGTGACAATACACACACCTTTTGTTATCTTTCATTAACTCGTAAATAAATACACATTTAAGTTCTTTATTTTTAGATCAATTGAAAAACAAGAGAAAAACTCACACACAAACCGGCTAGGAATGAATTGTGGTTTCCATTGGCCAAGCAAGATGGTAAATTCTAATAGACTTGGGTACACCATAAATTTAATCTTAAATTTCTGCCGTATCTTCTAGGGAACTTATTCACCAATGAGATGATCTTTCGTGTGTGGGACGGACTTTGGTGGTGGTGGGCGGGGGAGGGGAAGATGGGGTAGGGGAGAATTTCTTAGTTTTGTTTAGTTTTATAATAATAATTTGTCTTTTCGAAATGTTCGTCGGATTCCAACTGAAATGTGGGTGCGATGATTTTTTGAATAAAATTTTGTTTCGTTGTATTTTGTCAGGCATGATACATTTTCATAAATATCAGAAATGGCAGACACGTCAAAAATGGCAGACATGTCATAGATATGACAGACGTATCCTATTTCATACAGTCTACCATATATCAAACAGACTACCATAAATCTGACAGGCGTGCAATAAATCAATCAAGCAGTGAAAGTGAAGTCAGTGAAAAGTCCCCAACAACCCACTGGGCCGAATGTCAGCTATCGATCTGTGGTTTCTGTGCCGTTGTTAGTATGTGTCCATAAATAACATCAGAGTTATAAGTGAATTTAATTACAGCGGGTGTCAGGGGGAGACCAGCAGACGTGGGTCGTAATATTGTCGGTAATAGAGTGCTCTCGAACATTCGATTCATCCCATTTTTTTAATGTGGTGATTTGGTGATACCTGAATGTGGTGATTTGGTGACACCTGAATGTGGTGATTTGGTGATACCTGAATGTGATGATTTGGTGATACCTGAATGTGGTGATTTGGTGACACCTGAATGTGATGATTTGGTGATACCTGAATGTGGTGATTTGGTGACACCTGAATGTGATGATTTGGTGATACCTGAATGTGGTGATTTGGTGATACCTGAATGTGGTGATTTGGTGATACCTGAATGTGGTGTGATGTAGAATGATGCATTTTTTAAAATGGGGGAACAAGTTCAAATAACGAGTTGATGAACAACACTCTACACTCTACATGTTCTCCTAGCCACTAATAAACTCTACACAGCAGTCAATGTTTTCATAGCCACTAATAAACTCTACACAGCAGTCAATGTGTTCATAGCCACTAATAAAGAATACACAGCAATGTTTTCATGTGTAGACAATAAAACTTTTTACCCCACATTTAATGTTCACATGGTGTAGAGCTGTGCTACTCAAAGTTGATGTCCACTGACCGGTACCGGAAGTTATCAAGAAATGACATAAATTATAGGTAATCCTTCACTTTTAGCACGTATATTATTTCGCAGCAAATTTTAATTTTCTCGTGGGAAGTTACGTTTTTAATTTATTAAATGCATTAATAATGTTATATTTTAGCTATTATAGCACTAGTTTGTAAGTTTTATTCATTTCTAAGGCCTTTTTTCAGTCCTACATACATAATCGGAGTGGGATACATCCATTTTGTTTATGTAATACCCTACTTGCTGGGTTTCTCTCTTAAAAACAAACAAAATAAGAATCGAACATTTAGTAACGAAATATAAAAGAAATGGTCTTTAAAATATTTATTTATCTTCTAAGAACATTAAAATAGATGAATAATACATTAAAAAAATATCTTCAGTCAGTAAATTTATTTTAGCATGTGTAAAAAATATCCGGCAAGCAGGGTGTTAGAAAAACAAAATGGATGTATCGTGACCAGATTATGTATCATATAGAGCCGAAAAAATGCCTTAGAAATGAATAAAACTTCCTACCGGTCCGCCGCACTATAAAGTTAGAGAAGCACTGATGTAGAGAAGCACTGATGTAGAGAAGCACTGATGTAGAGAAGCACTGATGTAGAGAAGCACTGATGTAGAGAAGCACTGATGTAAAGAAGCACTGACCTTGCACCCAACATGACATGTTTAGTTGGAATATCAGAAAATAGATACAACCCGCGGCGGAACATACGCCGCAGACTTGCTCATAGATAGTGCAAAGAAAGGGGGAAAAGAATGGACACAAACAGCAGCACGATGAAATGAGAACAACGCGAGTAACGTCGGGAAGGGGGACTGCCGACGCATTGTTGTTCCCAAGACAAACGCACTGTGGTTGTTGTTACCTGCCCCCCACCCTGCACCACCATCGCTTGCCAACCATAAACTGTAATTGGTCGATTAATGGTCCAAATTGGTATGCGTTCTGTTTGGACGCGAAGCATTTTGCTTGGTTGGTATACGACCGTTGTTTGGAATTCGACCCGCGTGCTAGAACTTGTATGGGGTCGTCCGTAAATGAAGTCACGCGATTTTTGCCGAACCCCCCCCCCTTTCTTCACACGTCGTCACAAAAAGTTAGCCCCCACTCAACTATGACGTCATAAAGTTTCGCCCCTCCTCCACCCCCGATAAAAGCCATATTTCTTATTTAAAAATGAGCCTTTTTCAAATCACTTTATATCATTTAAGTATGTTTTTAGTTAAGTGTAAGGCTGCACTCTAATATCGTAACACGCGAGAAGCCATGTAAGATGTTATTCAATAAATTGTTAGCAGTCACAGATTTAAGTTGAACTTTTATTTCAAGTTGCGTCCTTTGATGTGACGTCACAGTTGTTTAAAACAACAACACCCCCCCCTCTCGTCACACATCATCACAAATGTATGACCCTCCTCCCCCCTAGGTGTTTGACGTCAGTAATGGATGGCTTGTTTGAGTCAAAATGGCACATTATGCTGCACAATATTCCCTTTAAACTGCGCGGCCGTTCCAAGTCCGCGCAGATATCTGACCGACGCCGCGCAGCAGTTTAGAATTTCCGCGCAGACACTTTTGTAAAATATGGCACAAAAATGGTTTCTGTGCAATTTTGGACACGAGATTTCTACTTTGCACACTAACAACGAACCTTGGAGGGAACATTGATCGCGCATGCGTAGCATGTACTAATGAATGCAAACCGCGCGATACTAAATTGTGTTAGTACGGCAGTTGCTACCATTCAGTGAACAATTTGTGCAATAACTATAAACTGACACTGTTGTTTAAAGGTGTAACTGAGCTGCCAATTTGCCAACCGAAAAATATGGGAAAACTAAAAACTGAAACTGAAAACTAAAAATTAAAATTACTAAATTAACATTATGTGTCTCATCTTGAACTTATCGAACTTAATATTACTTTTTCTAATGTAATTATTTTACATTTCAATGATTCAATATGAGTATATGTCATCATGGTCATGTCTATAGTAATGAACTGCAGCAATGAATAGTCGAGTGACTCCACTCACCTAAGTCAAGTGATTTAGTACGATATTTTGTTTTTTATTTGTAAATTCGGCTCCGGCTCCGACCGGATCTCAAATAATCTATATTATTCTCATTATCTGGCTGAATAAAGAACAATAAATCAAACCAAGGGGGAGAACTCGCCTTATCACATTACATGCCTTAATTATAAAAGCATGCAGTAAACCAGTGGTTCCCAAAAGTTTTCCGTACGGACCCCCAAGGGTCCCCGGTACCATTCAGGGGGTCCGTGGAAAATTAAAATTGATTTGGGGATACCTGAACAACGTCAGGGGGTCCGCGTAAGGTTTAATATAAAATAATAAAATTGTGATCAATTTTTTATTATTATTTTGTAAATTGAAATAAACAACAATAAATACTGTAGTATCTGAATGCCTGTTCTACTAATTAATTACCATCTTAGGTGCTAGCATTCATGGATACAAGCTATCATTCATGGATACAAGCTATCATTCATGGATACAAGCTATCATTCATGGATACAAGCTATCATTCATGGATACAAGCTATCATTCATGGATACAAGCTATCATTCATGGATACAAGCTATCATTCATGGATACAATGGTGTTTTACATAGAAAAAGTAGTAGAACTGCGGTAATTTCCACAGCTATAACCAATCAAAATACTTGGTTTGTTGAAAGGTCAAGTTTGATGCTTGAGAAATGCGGTATTCCTACAAGTAGGTCAGAAAAATAAACGTCTTTAAAGTTAATCTACGAGGGTTGCAATGTTGGGTAATTTTCGATGTGACGGGGAGTTATATTTACATAAATTGTATCCTATCATCAAATATTTTTTTAAATAGTGCTTTACTGTAGCATTCCATTGAAAAGTTAATAATTAATAACAGTGGTTTGTTACAACACATAAGAGAATGAGTGAACCGAAGAAACAATGCAGTGTTGTTGAATATTTGAAGTATGGCTAAATGTTTGAAAATAGATACGAAAGGTAAAACGTTATTTGCTGAAACTTTTTTTTTGAAATTAAAACAATACCATTGACTTTTGTGGCATACTTAAAACAAGCTATACCAATGCTATTTTCAGTACATTGTGTCGTTCATCGACATCATTTATTCGCAAAAATTCTTAGTGAAAGTTTGCATGGATCACTAGATTATGTCATTAGAGCAATTAATAAAATCAAAAGGAATGCCTTCAATCAGACGTTATTTACTCAACATTGTTTGGAAAATGAAGAAGGCTTTAGTCGTATAATTAAGAAGGCTTTAGTCGTATAATGAAGAAGGCTTTAGTCGTATAATGAAGAAGGCTTTAGTCGTATAATGAAGAAGGCTTTAGTCGTATAATGAAGAAGGCTTTAGTCGTATAATGAAGAAGGCTTTAGTCGTATAATGAAGAAGGCTTTAGTCGTATAATGAAGAAGGCTTTAGTCGTATAATGAAGAAGGCTTTAGTCGTATAATTAAGAAGGCTTTTGTCGTATACTTATTTACACGGACGTACGTGGGTTATAAAAAAGTAAATATTTAAATCGATTTTATGCTCTGTTTGATTCAGTGTTGGAATTCCTGAAAAACAAAAACAATGATTTGCGACATAATTAACTCAAAAAATGACATATCCTTTATGAATGATTTATTTACCAACTTTAACGAAACTAATTTGAGACTACAAGGTGACCAATTCAATTTTATCAAAACTAAAAGCGTAATATCTGCGTTTGTTGCAAACCTTTTTCTGCACGAACAAAACTTGGGAAGATGAGAATGTTTTCAGTTTCCAAATCTTTCGAAATTGCAAAATAGAGATAAAGATTTGATGGCTTACTGTCAACACTTAACGGCTCTTCATGCAGACCTGAACCAAAGATTTGAAGACATTCTTCACTTGGATATTCACGACTTATTGAAATAATGAACCAAAGTTTGAACTAGGATAACACGAATTCCGGATACTAAAACAGATCCAAATTTTATATCCTACATTCTGGGTTATTGTACAGAAATTGTTGATTGCTTTCCAGTCTTCCTATCTGGTAGAACAAAGATTCAGTGCCTTATGAACCTCATCATAAAAAAAAAGAAACTGACTAGAAATTAGTGCTCGTGGGGATTTGCGGTTGCTACTCACAAACATTGAGTCGGTTATAAATACACAAACATTGAGTCGGTTATAAATACACTCATAAAATCACATCACGTTCATCCAATTCATGAAATGTTTTCAATTTTATTTTAAACAAAAGTTATAATTTCAATAAAAACTTCTTCATTGAAATAATTCCTTTTTTGGATTTGTAATTTTTGTACTATGCATTTATAGAGTTTTTTTCACTTGGGTATCATTGGGCAAGATTTGACTATAAAAGGGGTCTGTGGGTCGAAAAAGTTTGGGAACCACTGCCGTAAACATAAAAAATTTGTTTCATTAGTTGTAACCGAAAGTCATAAATATTCAATAAAAATGTCGAACAGCTTGGTCAAGGGCAGGTGATCTTCTAAATGCCTCTAGAGGCAAGGGGAGGTGAGCATGTTGTAAATACGTCTAGAGGCAAGAGGAGATGATGCAAATACGTCTTGGGGCAAGGGGAGGTGATGTTGTAAATACGTCTTGGGGCAAGGGGAGTTGATGTTGAAAATACGTTTTGGGGCAGGGGAGGTGATGTTGTAAATACGTCTTGGGGCAAGGGGAGGTGATGTTGTAAATACGTCTTGGGGCAAGGGGAGGTGATGCTGTAAATACGTCTTGGGGCAAAGGGAGGTGATGTTGTAAATACGTCTTGGGGCAAGGGGAGGTGATGTTGTAAATACGTCTTGGGGCAAGGGGAGGTGATGTTGTGAATACGTCTTGGGGCAAGGGGAGGTGATCATCTCATGATATCACCGCCATACATACTATCATATCCTCTTCCATTTATTTGCACTTATTATTTGATGTTGTATCTGACTGGATATCTCAGAAGCTGATGCTGTATCTGACTGGATATCTCAGACGCTGATGTTGTATCTGACTGGATATCTCAGAAACTGTTGTTGTATCTGACTGGATATCTCATACGCTGATGTTGTATCTGACTGGATATCTCAGACGCTGATGTTGTATCTGACTGGATATCTCAGAAGCTGATCTTGTATCTGACTGGATATCTCAGAAGCTGATCTTGTATCTGACTGGATATCTCAGACGCTGATCTTGTATCTGACTGGATATCTCAGACGCTGATGTTGTATCTGACTGGATATCTCATACGCTGATGTTGTATCTGACTGGATATCTCAGACGCTGATGTTGTATCTGACTGGATATCTCAGAAGCTGATCTTGTATCTGACTGGATATCTCAGAAGCTGATCTTGTATCTGACTGGATATCTCAGACGCTGATCTTGTATCTGACTGGATATCTCAGACGCTGATGTTGTATCTGACTGGATATCTCAGACGCTGATGTTGTATCTGACTGGATATCTCAGACGCTGATGTTGTATCTGACTGGATATCTCAGACGCTGATCTTGTATCTGACTGGATATCTCAGACGCTGATGTTGTATCTGACTGGATATCTCAGACGCTGATCTTGTATCTGACTGGATATCTCAGACGCTGATGTTGTATCTGACTGGATATCTCAGACGCTGATGCTGTATCTGACTGGATATCTCAGACGCTGATGTTGTATCTGACTGGATATATCAGACGCTGATGTTGTATCTAACTGGATATCTCAGAAGCTGCGTGTAGTGTAGTTTGTTATTCTACTATCTACCATTGTCTCTCATTTATTTCCCAGTGCCAAAATAATAATACATATTTTATTTCAATCTTTATTGTAATTTTAAGGTAAACAAACCATCTTTAACTTGAATCTTTACAGTGGCGCTAAAGCCAAAAATCGTTAACAATTTAATGTTAAATTGTACTGTGGCGTTTAGCGGACATGTTATCCATGATAGACGTGACTGCTGCTGTTATTAGAAGATATTCTTCACCTTCACTTTGGCACAGGTGCTTATGTGAATATTGATACAAGGAACCAACGCTTCCAATCCCCAATCAATAATGAAAAATTCCAATATACTGGCGGCCGGTAGCAATAAAAGGGTTTGAGATCGATCAGTCGATTGATTCTGTTTTAAAAGGCCCTAAAGAAGGGGGAAAAAGTGAAGTAGTGAAACCTAATGACTAAAATTTCCACATTGAGCCACATCGGTCCAGACGTGGATTCAGTGGATTGACGTGTGCTGGTGTAGGGAAGGCGTGGATTTGGATACGAACACCGGAAACAGATGGCTGAAGATATGATCCTTGATTGATTGAAACAATGCCGTTAGAGCCGAGTTGATTTGTGGTGATAAGTGAAATGAACAAATGCTACGCATGGTTGAACTTGACGTCTCAACTCTATGTGTATTTTATCTAATGCTTACAAAAAGCGGTTTTTGGATATTTCTTAGTGTAAGTTGTTTGTTTAATTCAATCTAAATAAAAACGTGAATACAGTTTAATAAGTAATATCTTATACAGTGGTGGAAAGCACCTAAATGAGAATACAATATGTGGATAAAATTATTTTTAAAAAAATTAAAATATAATTAGTTTAAAACCAATTATTAACAATTGATTTTTAAACAACGATCAATAATTACTTTTTAAACAATAATTACGATATTCATTATTATAGCAGAATTAACCAACACTTAAATTAATAATAAGCAAATACTTTTAAAGGAAAACTCGATCACCCCTAGCCATTGAATGGTGTTTCTAGGCTTTACAACTTACACTTTTACAAGACAAGGCTTTACACACCAGGCGTTACTAACAATTCTGTACACACCACTATTTACACATTGAGTTTTTAAAACCCTGATAAAAAAACAGACAATTCCAATACGCTTGCCGCCACAGCACAGTATTTATTTCTGCCAGCTAGACATACGGCCTGTCAATGAAAGTCTCTAACGACACTGCCCATTGAAAGTAATATAAAAGAAAGTTCTGGTACCTCAACGGTCGGTTCTTACTTCAGCGCCACTAGTCCATCCGACACCCGCCCCTCCATACACCGGGATTTGTTGTATTTCCACCCGAAACCCGCCCCTCCATACACCGGGATTTGTTGTATTTCCCCCCTTAGAGCTGTAAAAAATAAGTTAATGACAATCATAACGTTGACGCTCGGTGGGGCGCCTTCTCACTTGGCCTTAGAAACGAATGAAGCGTGTATGCATGAGAGCCAATCTTTCTTGGATTAAGCTTGAATTGTGTAGTGGATTGTGTTGTGGAATCCTAGCAGTGCAGGAGTGGATTACATTAACGTACTAGTGGATCAATGTCAAACTAATGGATGAAATACTGCAACAATTAGGTAGGATATCTTTAAACAAAGAAATTAAAGACAATTGTCCTGTCTTTATGAGCGACTTCTTGTAACAAGGAAGACATCTATAAGAAACCTATAAATGAATCCTTTAAAAAATAAGTCGCAAAGGAAGGACTATCTAACTGATTATTTTCATAATGAGTCTTTTTAAGTGAGTTTTATAAGTGAGTCTCTCATGCTCATGTCACATTTAGTCTATTATAGGTGACTCCATATACATGTAAGTTTGCTTCTTTTAACCACGCTCTTTCTATAAATCACTTATAAATAGTTCCATGTAAGTTAGCATCTTATATCCACGCTCTAAATACATTTATTTATAGATAAATCCATGTAAGCTGGTCTATTTTAAACACGCTCGATAATATTTTGTCAATAAATTCCTTTATCAATGCGACTCTTGACATCACTTTCTGTAAGTCAGCTTCTACAAATACGACTCTATAAATCCGCTATAAAACCTCTATAAATCAGCGTTTATAAATCAATATCTTTAAATCGACCTCCATAAATCAGCCTCTTCAAATTAGTCTTTACATATGGGCATCTCTAGAGTTAGAAGAATAAGTTGCTTAAACAATAAGACCATTGCTGAAATATTCTTATGTGAAAGTGGTAAGTGTTCACATATAGGTTCCGGGGGGGGGGATGAGGGGGGCGAGGGAGTGTGCATATATAGTATAAGATTGGCAGTGTGCATGTATAGTATAAGATTGGCAGTGTGCATATATAGTATAAGATTGGCAGTTTGCGTATATAGTATAAGATTGGCCGTGTGCGTATATAGTATAAGATTGGCAGTGTGCATATATAGTATAAGATTGGCAGTGTGCATATATAGTATAAGATTGGCAGTTTGCGTATATAGTATAAGTTTGGCAGTGTGCGTACATAGTATAATATTGGCAGTGTACATATATAGTATAAGATTGGCAGTGTGCGTATATAGTATAAGATTGGCAGTGTGCATATATAGTATAAGATTTGCAGTTTGCGTATATAGTATAAGATTGGCAGTGTGCATATATAGTATAAGATTGGCAGTGTGCATATATATTATAAGATTGGCAGTGTGTGTATATAGTATAAGATTGGCAGTGTGCATATATTGTATAAGATTGGCAGTGTGCATATATAGTATAAGATTGGCAGTGTGCATATATAGTATAAGATTGGCAGTGTGCATATTTAGTATAAGATTGGCAGTGTGCATGTATAGTATAAGATTGGCAATGTGCATGTATAGTATAAGATTGGCAGTGTGCAAATATAGTATAAGATTGGCAGTGTGCGTATATAGTATAAAATTGGCAGTGTGCATATATAGTATAAGATTGGCAGTGTGCATATATATGTCAAGGTCGGAAGTGAACGCCCACAGGTCGGGGGGAGGGGGTGGGGGTGGAAGGGAGTGTCCACCACCGAACCACAAAAAGACTTGAATAGCTTCTCGTCGCCCACTTGATGTGCTCAGGGCCCAAAACCCATCCCGCCCTTGATGTGCTCAGGGCCCATAACCCCGCCCTTGATGTGCTCAGGGCCCATAACCCCAGCCCTACCCTTGATGTGCTCAGGGCCCATAACCCCGCCCTTGATGTGCTCAGGGCCCATAACCCCGCCCTTGATGTGCTCAGGGCCCATAACCCCGCCCTTGATGTGCTCAGGGCCCATAACCCCGCCCTTGATGTGCTCAGGGCCCACAACCCCGCCCTTGATGTGCTCAGGGCCCATAACCCCGCCCTTGATGTGCTCAGGGCCCATAACCCCGAGACCCTCCTGTCCAAGAAGTTTAGTTATCTAGCTCCAAACAATTTACATTTATTAATGTAATACATTTAGTTTCACTAGTGAGGAATACGACTTGTGAATGTGATACTGTGATATGTTGTCATCAGGGTTTTACGTCATGACGCTTGGAAGTGATACTACCACCAACGCGAGTTGTGACTGGTGACGGTAGGACGTAGACCAACCATGGATGTCAGTGGATAGACTCATCAAACAACTGTGTGTTAAAACAAACATTGGGGGCACCTGTTGTTTCAGGCTCACACATACACAGGGCAACTGTGACTTTTCAGACATACTTTCCGAAAAAAGTCTGTCTTTTACGTGTAAGACTTTTGACGGGTGTGGTGTAGTCAGACTTTGAGCCATGAGTCTGCTCTACGATAAAGTCGTGAACATCATCAACAAAAGTCCGACAGACAGACAAGATGGAGAGATTGAACAGATCTTACCCTGGTTCAGGAAAAAATCTGACCTCTTCAAAGTCCTTACATACAGGTAAATATGCCATACTTCAAAACGTCTTCAAGTCCCTACATTCACATTTCTGAATTGAAGTCGTTTGGAGAATAACATTGTTAACTGACATAATACAGATGAAGTTAAATCTCTGTAATTTTACTTTAAGTAAATTTGTAAATGACATAGTTACACGATGTTACACGTCTAATTTGTTACAACTCTCCAGGTGAATTATCCTTTCACTGAAATTAAAAGTTGTTTCATAACTATTCTAGACATTGTTAAAGACATCGTCAAGAATTGCAAATTTGCACCGACCAAACGAGACAGTGTCATCATCAGACAGATGGACAAAGGCGATTGGTCAGTATTTTCTATGATTTCTTCATGCGAACATTCTATCGCATATAATAATTGATGCATCTTTCATTTTTTATTATATTAGAAATAATTCCCCCTGCTGTACTATATGTCTATATTCCCTCTGCTGAGGTATATTTTTAAATTCCAACTGCTGCGCTAGATGTCTAAATTCTCACTGGTGTGCTATATTTTTAAATTCCAACTGCTGTGCTAGATGTCTAAATTCCCTCTACTGTGCTATGTGTTAACTCCCACTGCTGTGCTATCTGTCTAAATTCCCGCTGCTGTGCTATACGTCTAAATTCCCGCTGCTGTGCTATCTGTCTAAATTCCCGCTGCTGTGCTATCTGTCTAAATTCCCGCTGCTGTGCTATCTGTCTAAATTCCCGCTGCTGTGCTATATGTCTAGATTCACCCTGCTGTGCTATATGTCTAAATTCCCTCTGCTGCGCTAGATGTCTAAATTCCTAATGCTGTGCTATATGTCTAAATTCACCCTGCTGTGCTATATGTCTAAATTCCTAATGCTGTGCTATATGTCTAAATTCCTAATGCTGTGCTATATGTCTAAATTCACCCTGCTGTGCTATATGTCTAAATTCACCCTGCTGTGCTATATGTCTAAATTCCTAATGCTGTGCTATATGTCTAAATTCACCCTGCTGTGCTATATGTCTAAATTCACCCTGCTGTGCTATATGTCTAAATTCCTAATGCTGTGCTATATGTCTAAATTCCTAATGCTGTGCTATATGTCTAAATTCACCCTGCTGTGCTATATGTCTAAATTCACCCTGCTGTGCTATATGTCTAAATTCCTAATGCTGTGCTATATGTCTAAATTCACCCTGCTGTGCTATATGTCTAAATTCACCCTGCTGTGCTATATGTCTAAATTCACCCTGCTGTGCTATATGTCTAAATTCCTAATGCTGTGCTATATGTCTAAATTCACCCTGCTGTGCTATATGTCTAAATTCACCCTGCTGTGCTATATGTCTAAATTCCCAGTGCTGTGCTATATGTCTAAATTCCCGCTGCTGTGCTATATGTCTAAATTCCCAGTGCTGTGCTATATGTCTAAATTCCCGCTGCTGTGCTATATGTCTAAATTCCCGCTGCTGTGCTATGTCTAAATTCCCTCTGCTGTGCTATATGTCTAAATTCCCGCTGCTGTGCTATATGTCTAAATTCCCTCTGCTGTGCTATATGTCTAAATTCCCTCTGCTGTGCTATATGTCTAAATTCCCTCTGCTGTGCTATATGTCTAAATTCCCGCTGCTGTGCTATATGTCTAAATTCCCGCTGCTGTGCTATGTCTAAATTCCCTCTGCTGTGCTATATGTCTAAATTCCCTCTGCTGTGCTATATGTCTAAATTCCCGCTGCTGTGCTATGTCTAAATTCCCTCTGCTGTGCTATATGTCTAAATTCCCTCTGCTGTGCTATATGTCTAAATTCCCTCTGCTGTGCTATATGTCTAAATTCCCTCTGCTGTGCTATATGTCTAAATTCCCTCTGCTGTGCTATATGTCTAAATTCCCTCTGCTGTGCTATATGTCTAAATTCCCTCTGCTGTGCTATATGTCTAAATTCCCTCTGCTGTGCTATATGTCTAAATTCCCTCTGCTGTGCTATATGTCTAAATTCCCTCTGCTGTGCTATATGTCTAAATTCCCTCTGCTGTGCTATATGTCTAAATTCCCTCTGCTGTGCTATATGTCTAAATTCCCTCTGCTGTGCTATATGTCTAAATTCCCGCTGCTGTGCTATATGTCTAAATTCCCTCTGCTGTGCTATATGTCTAAATTCCCGCTGCTGTGCTATATGTCTAAATTCCCGCTGCTGTGCTATGTTTAAATTCCCTCTGCTGTGCTATATGTCTAAATTCCCTCTGCTGTGCTATATGTCTAAATTCCCGCTGCTGTGCTATATGTCTAAATCTCCAGTGCTGTGCTATGTCTAAATTCCCACTGTCATATGTCTACCATCAATCACTGACTCTACAACCAGCGGTAGGCTTGTTTGATTGTTTTGTCCTCAGCTTCTACATCATCCTGAGTGGTACCGTGGCCATCCACATCAACACCACACTGACCGAGGAGGAGTACCCGGCCGTCAAGGAGGCTCAGTTGATAGAGGAGGCTCTGGTGGAGAAAGAGGCGTTACTCGGACGTCCACTGGACAGGTCAAAGTACGGCATCTATGTCGGAAAAATAGGTAATTGAATACTGTTTTATATAGGTAATCGAATGGTTGTTTTATATCGGTTACTCACATTTTCAGTTAAATAGGTAATCGAATAGTTATTTGTGTTTAAGTTATCAAATACATGTGTTTTATTTCGAAAGTTTGGTTTTAATTAGGCAATCGAATAATTTATATTAATAATTATCAAATAGTAAGTAATCGAATGTTTGGAATAGTTTTGTATGGAACTGCCTAACAGATGAACCTGGTTGCCAAGGTCATAGCCAAGGATTAAAGACAGAATATCAAAGTTAAATTAGTAATCGGGCAGCTTACCGTATATACTCATATACTCGTTCTCAAGCCGACCTTTTTTGGACAAAATCTACGGGGAAAAGTTGGGTGGTCGGCTTACGATCGGGTCATTAACGTATTTCTGCATGGATATTGAATATCGGTGTTGTTATTGTAGAACATCAAGGTCCTTTTCTACATTCTACAAGATTCGACTGCTCTACCAGAAGCTATAATATATTATTAAACATCTGCACTTACCTTATTTAATCATTTAATTTATTTTTGTGAACGTTTTAATAAATTGTTTTACAAATTTTATTTTCAACATAGAATTTTAATGTACGCGCTCTCGTCACTGTTTACCAAAGAATTTTTTTTTAAAAATACCGGTAACTCTTTCCTAACAAAGACCACAAAGACAAAGGTAGGCAGTACAAAGTAAACAATCATAATTGACCTATTTAGCTTGTAGTTTAAAAAAAAGTTGTACCATTTTGTTTAAGCTGTCCTATTATTTTTGGGGGGTCGGCTTTTAATACTTTTCTCTTCCAAAAGTTGGAGGTTCGGCTAGATGAACGAACGGGCTATAGAACGAGTTCATACGGTAGTTATTTATTAAACCAAACTGTTGCTTTTGTAGACTTGCGCTTAAACTGTATCCGACGAACCCATCCCCCCCCCAAAAAAAAATAAAAAAATTCTCGGACGCCCCCGTCCCCGACCGCGCTACTCTCTAGTCCCAGGTGATAACTCTACCACGTGAAGTGCCGGTAGCCAGGTATTTCAGGCCCCTGGGTGACAGGTGGGGCAGATAGAACGAGATTTACCTGGCCACCCTACAGGCCATAAACAAGGCTATCGGACAGAGCCCCCGTGACACGGACAACTGTATTGTTCTTGTAGCACGTAGTGGCCCCGCCCACAACAGGATCAATCTGTCAGAGAAGAAATAAACCTACATACTACATAATAATTCATAGCACTCAGTACGGTCGGACGGTGAGTGCATTGCGTTGAATAAGTTGCGCACAGTTTCCCGTATCATGCTCATTTCAATACATTGACTCCACGAGTGCATTGCGTTGAATAAGTTGCGCACAGTTTCCCGTATCATGCTCATTTCAATACATTGACTCCATGAGTGCTTTGCGTTGAAAAAGATGCGGTCTCTTCTAAACACAAGTTTTAGATTTGAGATGACTTCTTTTATATTGACCGTGCACCAGTGGCGGATTTAGCTATAGGGCAGGGGGGGCGGCTTGCACCACCGCGCCCCTGTTAGGTCTGAAATGGCGCCCCCCAAAGACGCCCACGATTAACACTAAAAAGGTGCCACAAGAGCAGAAAAAAGATTGCTAAAGACGAAGCTTCTAATCAACACCAAACTGCTTGCCAAATATCGTATTTAAATAGACGAAACTGTAATATCTGGTTTAAATCAATCACTCACATCTGAATTATCGGCGAAAAATGATAATGAAGTTAAAACTGTACAATTCTTTTCTTTAATTATTGATTCAACCATTGATATATCTAGAATTGATCAGATGTCAGTTTCTTTACGTTAACTTTTTAAAATCAGGACATGTTGTGGAAAGATTTATAGGCTTTTATACTTTGGTAAACAGCGGCTGAATAGCGAATAATGCGCTCGCCTCACAAGCAGAGGGGCGTGGGATCTAGCCCACGTTAAAGTCACAATAAAAATGGAATAACTAACGCTAAGAGAGTCCTCCACTGACCTGGAAGGGAGATGGGGCACCCACCAAGGTCTACCAAGCACCGCCCCTAGTAGGTTCTAATGGAAACATTATGACCCCCACGACCACCGTTTATGGGACTTTAAAAAATTAAAAAAAAATGTTGCCGCATTTGCTGAGAAGATTTTGACGGAACTAAAAAAGCGAAACATTGATTTCACACTCAGTCGAGGACAGACATACTCTGGAATTAAAAGTGGCCTTCAAACTCAGATAAAGAAACTTTCACCCAATTGTTGTGCTCATGTTTTGAGTTTGGTTACTATCGAAGCAAAGTCTGTAAACAGTTATGTACAGTTGTTTTTTGGCACAGATTTAAAGTTGTATGCATTCCTTACGTCTAGTTTACCACGTTTACATACTCTTAAAGAACACCAGAAATCTCAATATGAATCAACAGTAGATACTCTGAAACGACTTTCTGATACAAGATGTGCAAGTTCATGCAGTTGTTGGATCATTCTCTGCTATTCTAGCCACACTTGATACAGGGGAATCAACTGAATATAAAGCAAGTGTCAGAGCAGAAGCTATGGGACTATCTGGGACAAAATATTCTTTTGTTTTTCTGATGCTATTTGTACAAAAGTTATCTTCGTGCTATTAAACTACTTGCAACGTCATTTGCAAAACAATTGATCAATGTTGGAAGATATAAGTTTGTTGAAATGAGATGCGATGAAGCTTTTGACATTCTGAATGTAGATGTCAAATCATGCATTAACGAAAATAGTTCAAAACTAGATGTTAAATCAGAATTTAAAGAAAAGGGAATTGTGTAAAAGCAATGCAGACGAACTTAGCAAAGATAAAATGGCTGATGATCCAACCACACGCTTTGAATCTGAAACGTACTTCACTATCTTGGATACACTTGTAACACAAATAGATGATCGATTTAATGACTTTTTTTGGAACAGTTACTTATTTGTATTGTATTGATCTATCACAAATGTCGGAAGAAAATTAAATAAAGATTCTTTTCAAAGTTTATGCAAAATTTACAAACACGACATTAACCTTGAAGAAGCAATCAGGAAATATGATACCTTCAATGAATTGTATACATTAATGCAGTCATCATTATCTGGTGAACTACAACTTAAAAAGGTTCAGCCATTCTCGACTGAAAAACAAATGACATCAGATCTTCCAAATCTGTCAATACTATATAAAATTTACATGACTCTTCCTGTTAGCAGTGCTACTGTTGAAAGAAGTTTCAGTAGATTGAAACTCATAAAAAATATTTGCGCTCAACAATGACAAACGAACGTCTGTCTGGATTGGCATTAATTTCAATTGAACGTGATCTAACTGAGAACGTTGACTTTGAATCAACGATAAATCGTTTTGCTTCAATGAGATCACGTAGAAAGCAATTTATATAGGGCTCAGGGCTCTATCTTATCTTATCTTATCTTATCTTATCTTATCTTATCTTATCTTATCTTACCTTATCTTATCTTATCTGTTTATACAGAAGAATATTGCGTCCTATGCTTATCCATGGTTTGTGTTTAGTACTGCATTCTTATTAGAGTTTTAAATGTTTATTTAAGGAACTTGAAATCATTGTTTGTGTAAAGTTCATTGATTTTCCCCAAGTTTGATGCTCAAACTTCCAGTGATTAATTTTTAAAAGAAATTCTGAAGTAAATTGTTTAGTTTATTTATAAGTATAATATTATTGGCACTCTTTGTGTGTTTGTTGCTAATCCTGACCAATCCGCTCCACCAAAGTCTCTGTGCTTTTCATTATTTGTAGCATCAAATTACCTTGTTTTATACTGAACTATTTTGCCAGCTAAAATTCTCATTTCATTATTTCAAATAGAAAACTATTACAAGAACTAAAAACAGTATCTCTTAAAATTGTAGTAATTAAAATTAGTTGTTCTCTTTGGAACTAAGTTCATAATTAACCGTCATCTTTTTACCCTACATATGATATATGCATATACTATGTATATGATAAATGATTTCTTTAATTGCTTTGGCCTTTTATTAATTACGAGAAAAAAAGCCCGTCCAAGGACGTTTAAGGACGTTCCGCTACCGTTCGGTGGTATGTTGTAACTCCCCTCCAACAGCCGTCTCGACCGGCATTACATGTGCATCGCGTCAAAAATAACATTCATTATAGTTAAAATAAATAACTCGTCAAAACAGAGCTTTTTACTATAAATCCCAAACGCGCATAACTCAAAATAAAGTCTTGGAAGAAATACTGCACCAAAAATAACTCGTTTTGAACGTCCGCGTAAACGTGTTAAATATGATTGGCGTAGGAGTCAAATTTGACGTGTCGACTAATGCTGACATTTCAGTGTTTGAGGGACCAATCGCTATCGATGACCGGACAGAACATTGCCTTTTATTATTCAGGATTAACATTTTTTAAAAATACATTATATTTTTTTTTGCATTTGTGACCTATTACTCTCCTGAATATAAAGCAATTGTTTGTATATTGAAGAGATTCATTGTAATGGTTTGATGTAAATAAAAAGAATATTAAATAATTTACTTTGAATGATCAATGCAGGATTTATTATTTAGCACTTAGTTATTTGTTTGAGTTACTGTCACTGCTATTTTTTGCAAGCATAACAAACTGATGAGTCATCTTGCAGATAGTACAAGAAACTATTGGAGGCCTATAAAAAATTTAATCAAATTCTACCTCATTATCAAAACATTTTAGATGTTTATTTAGCCCAAAGACTATAACCATATTATGCTGAGTTTTCTATGTTAAAGTCTGCTAGGATATTCAGCAATTTAAAGTGAACACAAAGGATTATGAGATATTTAGATTTTGTCACAAATAAAAGCTCCCAAATTAACTACCAATTTCATACATTCAAATTGATTAACCATGTCTTCTTAAGACTAAATGTTTCTTTTTGTCTAGCAAGTTGCCACAGGGCAACTCTGAAAATGTATGTAACATAAACAACACATCTTAGATTTTATCTGAACAAATGTCTGAACAAATGTATGAACACGTGTCTGAACAAATGTATGAACACGTGTCTGAACAAATGTCTGAACAAGTGTCTGAACAAATGTCTGAACAAATGTCTGAACAAGTGTCTGAACAAATGTCTGAACAAGTGTCTGAACAAATGTATGAACACGTGTCTGAACAAATGTCTGAAAAAATGTCTGAAAAAATGTCTGAACAAGTGTCTGAACAAATGTCTGAACAAGAGTCTGAACAAATGTCATAAAAATGTTGTATAAAATCGTTTTCACGAATCCAACAGCCGGACGTTTGTTCATTTTACATTACCTCATTTATTTTCGTGCAATAACAAAATTAAAAATTTTAAAATATTTATTCAAACTTCCATAAATAATTGAAATTTCTGGACCCTATGATGGTGGGGCTCTGACGACAAATTGGATTGCATTGACAACCGTTGATATTCAAATATACATTGATATGAAAATCTACCTTCTTAATCAAAACATGAACTTAATTGGAACCTAAAACAAAAATTCCAGCGAACTTCATGTTACTTTAATGATGCCTTAATACAAAATACATTTTATAGTTTTAATAAGCTGATTGCTTAGAGCAGGGGTCGGCAACCTGCGGCTCTCGAGCTGCATGCGGCTATTTCGATGTCAAGATGCGGTTCTCCTGTTCCATGCGAAAATATTAATAATTTTTTTAATTTTCAAAACTCATGTTAGTGGCTCTTTAAAAATTGGGAAGTTTTGTATATAGTAATTTTTGGCTCTCGCCTCAAAAAGATGCTGATCCCTGGGTTAGAACAATATTTTGTGAATGGGAGAGTACGTGTAAACGCACTTATGTGTGTGTCTATTTAAACGTCAGTTGATCAGTGTGTACTAGTATTTTTACCCCACGTGCAGGGACATATGAAAATAATTAGCGATCAATTTCCCCCCCCCCTTTTTTTATAAAAAAATTTAAAAATAAATATTTTATTGCGAACTCCAATATGGAAGTCAATTTGCTGGTTGACAAAATAAACGTTTTAAAGACAAACTGATAGCCTCAACGACAGAACCTGCAAGCGTCTAAGAACTTGGAGTGCGGCTTGAAACAAACTTGCAGTCAATAAAACAGCAGGTTCAGAATTCTCATGCCAGGAAATCACGGGTTAGCAGTTAGCTCTAAACCAGGAGACGTCACATCATCCACAACCTTCACTGCTCGAGAAAAACCTTCTAAAGAATCGATCGGTGTCATCAGTAGTTAACTGCGCACCAACAACACAATTCAGAATACGATGGTTCAATGGTGAGACTGAGGCTTATGAGTACCCGTATGTGTATGTGTGTGTATGTGTGTATGTATGTGTGTGAGAGGGGCAGTAGCTAATCCATTGAAGTGCCGAGATACCTATTCTCCAATGTTAGTGCCAAGATCCCTATTCTCCAATGTTAGTGCCAAGATCCCTATTCTCCAATGTTAGTGCCAAGATCCCTATTCTACAATGTTAGTGCCAAGATCCTTATCCTCCAATGTTAGACCATGATCCATATTATCCAATGTAATTTTTTTCTATTCCACACGACTCAGACGCAGGCAAAAGTTTTGGCGAGTTGGCTCTCATCAACGCAGATTGTGTCCGTAACGCCACGATCATCGCAGACGAGCCAACAGATCTTTTGTCAGTAGACAGGGATCTTTACAACAGGTAACCTCTTCTTCTGTCAATTGACAGGGATCTTTACAACATGTTACCCCTTCTTCTGTGAGATGGCAATCTTTCTCATAAGTGATTTCTACGTTATAACTTCAAACAATTCACACAAACATACATACACACACGCGCGCCTACTATAATTCTTGTGTTCTATTTCCTTTGAAAGCTAAGTATAGTTTGTTTCATGCGAGTCGTTTGTATTGGACAATAAGAGATACATGTTTTAAGCACAACCCTTCCATGTTATATCTGGCATTGTTTCAGATCACTCCGTGCCTTCCAGACCCATGAGTTCGAACAGCGAAAAGATTTCGTCAGCAACTTCCCGATGTTCCACTCCTGGGCGCCGCGCTACAAGAAGATGATGGCCATGAGCTTGAAGAAACACGTGATGCAGTTTGAGGACACCATCGTCAAACAGGGCGGCAGCGTGGACGGCATCCACTTCATCATCAAGTAGGTGTCTGGTGGTGTCTGGTGGTGTCTGGTGGTGTCTGGTGGTGTATGGTGGTGTCTGGTGGTGTCTGGTGGTGTCTGGTGGTGTCAGATGGTGCCTGATGGTGTCTGGTAGTGCCTGGTGGTGTCTGGTGGTGTCTGGTGGTGTCTGGCGGTGTCTGGTGGTGTCTGGTTGTGTCTGGTTGGGTATGATGGTGTCTGGTGGTGTCTGGTTGTGTCTGGTGGTGTCTGGTGGTGTCTGGTGGTGTCTGGTGGTGTATGGTGGTGTCTGGTGGTGTCTGGTTGTGTCTGGTGGTGTCTGGTGGTGTCTGGTGGTGTATGGTGGTGTCTGGTGGTGTCTGGTGGTGTCTGGTGGTGTCAGATGGTGTCTGGTTGGGTCTGATGGTGTCTGGTAGTGCCTGGTGGTGTCAGATGGTGTCTGGTGGTGTCTGGTGGTGTCTGGTAGTGTCTGATGGTGTCTGGTGGTGTCAGATGGGGTCTGGTGGTGCCTGGTGGTGTCAGATGGTGTCTGATGGTGTCTGGTGGTGTCTGGTGGTGTCAGATGGTATCTGATAGGTGATGCTTTAGAGATTGTGTATCAGTGCACTAGTGTCTGAATGTGAATGTTTAAGTGCATGATTGTTAGTGCACTTGTTGAACATCTCTTTGCTTTGATTTCTATCTGTATTAATAATAATTTTTTTTTATATTAATGTACATTTTGACATCCGTTTTAAAAGTTTAAATGTTCTGAAACAACTTTGTTAAAATGAAATCTATTGTTTATCACAACGGACGCATTTTCTCATTATTGTGCATTGCTAATAGATTCTGATAGACTAATGGAAGAGATGATTACTTGACCACAGTTCTTGACACTGTACATCTTACTTAACCTTTGTAAACTCTTACTGTCCGGGGATCTCTTTCAGGGGTCAAGTGAAGATCCGAGTGGACCCCAACCAACACCCCAACCAGTACCAGTCCCTGTACCCCCTGGGGGACATCGCTGACCTGGAGAAGGAGAAAACCAGAGAGCTACTCCGGAAGTAAGCATTACAATTACCTGTGCACAAGCTTACTATAAAGTAGTCATGAATACTGGCAGCTTCTTTAACTTCTTTGAATTCATTATTGACTAAATTACTCATCACAAAGAGCGAAAATTCTGCAGAGAACGTTATCTCGTTGAACTTGTTATTTTAATATAAGAAGTGTATTCGTACACCAGCAGGCCAGCCATCTTTGTTAGAAACCTTTAGTAGAGTTTAGGTATTATTTAAAGTGATTGAACTGTATTAGCTTTAGATTCACCTAGCACAGCACGCCAAGAATTAAGTCAAAGACACCATGCAATAAATCATTCATCAGACGATGAACAACATTCGTGCAGCAGGACTAGAGCAGCAGCAAGCTGTCAATCGTCATTGCTAATACAACATGTATACATATTTGTATACCATAGGAGAATATTTGAACAATGGCCACGAATCTATACATTTTAAAGTAACTGAGAATTTAATAATAACACAATTTCGCTGCGATGCCCCCCCCCAAAAAAAAACAAAAAACAACAACAAACAAAACAAAACAACCTTTAGCCTCATTTGTGAATATAAATTTACATTTGCGTATCAATTTATTTAATTACCAATTTTTGTCCCATCAGTTTCCTTTTTCTGCTTATTTTGTTGAGATTTCTTTGAAAAGTTAGTTAACCATTAAAACTTCACCTTTATGTATGTTTGTGTTCAATTATTTGAGGTCTATTCTCTCTGTCATGTAAACCATTTTATTGAAACTATGTCATGTAAACCCTTTTATTGAAACTCTATCATGTAAACGCTTTTATTGAAACTCTGACAGAGAGATGAACCTTGAGCGCCTTAAGACAGCTGATAAAAAGTCGACCTACCAAAGAAGAGCTGCCCCCCAGACTGACACTAAGAAGATGAACCAGAAACCTCTGGAACTCTGTCTGGCTGGGGCCATTGACGTCATAGGTAGGGCCATTGACGTCATAGGTAGGGCCCTCACAAAAATCTTAGAACATAGAATAAAGGGCCCATTGGTGTCATAGTTAGGACCCAGACGAAAGTAGCTCTTAGGACATAGAATATTGGGGCCATTAACATATATAGTACATACTCACTGAACCATGTAAAACTAGTGCCAAAATTTCGATGTCCAAAATGTGACTTAAACATTAAGTAATACACATAGGTGGATAGTTGCTAAAAAAAGTTTTAAATATAGAATTCATTTAATACATTACATCTTACAACAACAACAAAATACTTGGGGAAGTTTTCTACTGATGAAGGATGCGGAAAAGTCTGACAAATTGTTAACTTTTCTATTTATTCACGATCAATATTCTGATCATTAAGTCTCCTGCATGTTTGTTTGAAGAGTTATCAGGCTTTTAGGAGGGGTGGTGGAGGTTAGCGTTTGTAAAGGTTTCGATGCAAACGCCGCCCCTTTTCCATCCTCTAAAAAGTAAGTCACAATTTCCGTCAAATATACTGAAAAAAATTGTTTAAAATATAATTTCCCTGTCATTTCTAAACAGTCAAGACCGATGACAATGGGGGTGGGTGGGAGGGTGGGACGGTGGGAGGGTGGGAGGGTGGTCCGTCCTTGTTTATATGACAGAACTTTATGTCATTTTAATAATTTAAAAACCTCTCATTGACCACAGGTGACCTTGAAATGGCCGTTGGTCTGACCACATACTCCCAGACAGTGGAGTGCACAGAGGAATCAACAATCTTCCACCTGGACCAGCGGAACTACGACAGGCTCATCGAGAAGAGGAACCCGGGGGCCGTGGAGATGCTGAAGGACATCGTCCACACCAAGCTGACCCTCCACTTCTCGCGGCTCAACGAGGACTCCATCCCCCTGTACCGCTTCTTCCTCTACATCCTGGACGAGAAGGAAAAGGACGCGAGGCTCAATGTCCGAGTGCCACGGACCAAGACCCCCGAGGAGATGGAGGTCAACGTTGACAACCTGCAGAAGGGCCCCCTGGTCAACATGTACGGGCCCGGCAGTGTCTTTTACCTGATCCGCAAGAGGGCCAAGGAGATGAAGGCTAGGCAGAGGCGGCGCCAGAACAACACGTCCTCGAGGTACGGCGCGGCGGCAAAGTCCAACGTCACGGCCATCTCGATGGAAACCGGGAAGCATATCTATGGCGTGGGGAATGATGAGGTGGACTATGAAGCACGTCCGACCTCTACGACAGCCTCCATCATTAATCTGTACGGCGCTGCCGGGTACATCCCTGGTGGTAGGTATTGGTCAATCCTGGGGTGGGGGGGGGTTGTACGGCACTGCCGGGTACTTCCCTGGTGGTAGGTATTGGTCATTGGGGCACTGCCGGGTACATCCCTGGTGGTAGGTATTGGTCATTGGGGCACTGCCGGGTAAATCCCTGGAGGTAGGTATTGGTCATTGGGGCACTGCCGGGTACATCCCTGGTGGTAGGTATTGGTCAATCCTGGGGTGTGGGGGCGAAGACTAGCCCATTAGTGATACTGGTCGGAAGCCCAAAATACAAAAAGACTTAAAAATGTTACACACACAAATCGAAGAAATGTTAATGGTTTGGGGTTTATCTTAATTTGTACACAGTGGCGTAGCTAGGGATTTGTGGGGATTTGGTGGTCCGGGCGCTTGACCACTTGTGGGGACCCTGAATACACGGCGGTGGCGTAATATTTAATGTAAAAAAGTTCGGACACTCTTTTGGGGCCCCCTTAAGTAGGGGCCCGCGGGGAATTTCAAATTTGGATCCCCTCCCCCTCCTCTAGCTACGCCACTGCTTGTACAGACCTGACTCAAGCCACAGATCGTCGCGTCTTGGTGCCTTAAACAGTTACGCGTGAGAATGCACCAGAAACAGAATAATGTAGAATGAGTTAAAAAAGGAAACAAAAACTTACTGCCCGTCATTATTTAACTAAAAAGTGCCCCCTCTGCGGATGGGCTGTCCCCTTCACCCCACCCATCCTACGCCCATGGGTTGTCTTCCTTTCAATACAGCAATGACATCAAAAACAACAACAACAACAAAACCCTTGAGGTGAAACATGGGCAGCTAATCCATCGTGATAGTCACAATAACAGTTATCCCGTGTTGATTTTTTGCCCTCTCATCAAATTTTATGACCTTCTCTGACATTTGAGATTTGAATCGTTCATGAAACACGGCAGTAGATGCCATGTTAGTGGATGTCATGTTAGTGGATGTCATATCAGTGGATGTCATGTCAGTGGATGTCATGTTAGTGGATGTCATATTAGTGGATGTCAAGTTAGTGGATGTCATGTTAGTGGATGTCATGTTAGTGGATGTGATGTTAGTGGATGTCATGTTAGTGGTTATGCCATGGTAGTGGTTATGCCATGTTAGTGGATGTGATGTTAGTGGATGTCATGTTAGTGGATGTCATGTTAGTTGATGTTATGTTAGTGGATGTTATATTAGTGGATGTCATGTTAGTGGATGTCATGTTAGTGGATGTCATGTTATTGGATGCCATGTTAGTGGATGCCATGTTAGTGGATGCCATGTTAGTGGATGTCATGTTAGTGGATGTCATGTTAGTGGATGTCAAGTTAGTGGATGTGATGTTAGTGGATGTCATGTTAGTGGTTATGCCATGTTAGTAGATGTCATGTTAGTGGATGTCATGTTAGTGAATGTCATGTTAGTGGATGTCATGTTAGTGGATGTCATGATAGTAGATGTCATGTTAGTAGATGTCATGTTAGTGAGCCTCATGTATTGGTTTTTCACTATCACGAACACCCCATAATGGACTTAAATAAAATAACAATTAATGTCATTTTGAAACAGTAAGCTATATGTTTTTTTTTGTTGTAGATGACTTTGTTCGGCTAAGTCAGTGGCCAGGTGTCGGGAAACGTTTTGTCTGAGAGAGCCATAAACACCCCATATTTTGAAAAGTAATTCTGTGGGAGCTATACATTACGTTTAAAACTAAAAATT
The DNA here is from genome assembly GCA_944989445.1 of Ampullaceana balthica. Lineage (NCBI taxonomy): Eukaryota > Metazoa > Mollusca > Gastropoda > Lymnaeidae > Ampullaceana > Ampullaceana balthica. The sequence goes on along the minus strand of CALYLW010000905.1, from coordinate 71,606 downwards.
CAAGTAAATGTGTGCATCTTGTGTTATTTCAACACTAAAAGTACAATAATTATGTCTCTCAATTCTTTTAGATAACATTGTTATGCTGTTTTTTAAAACATGCAAGTTAATATGTAGATCAAAGTAGTCTGAATAAACGAATAAACATTTTTTTAAATAATCAAACATTTGTCTGATACTACTGAGAGTCAGATGCAGCTATCAATAGAGCCACATCTGGCTCGCGAGCCATGGTTTCCCGACCCGTGGGCTAAGTAAACATGGGTTGCATATCCTGAATTGATGGGGACAATCTTCAGATTTTAAGCTTCGATTTAAAAATAACAACTGAACAATTTTTTTTATTGACGTCATTTAAAGATGCTAATAAGAAAAACCCGTAAAAATCCAAGTTTTTGACTATAAATCCTTTATGTACGAGAAGTAACTAAAAGAATGTTCATTATAATACGCAGCGCCAGACCATCCAGAAATACAAAATTGCAGTTGTGTCGTAAAACATGTTTAATATAATGCGCACCGATCAGGAATATGTTTATAAAAAGAGCTGTCAATAAAATACGCACCTTATTGCGCGACAGAAAGGTTGTTCAATATAATACGCACCGCGACGCTCTATCTCAAAAAATAGCATGATACATAGGAATAAATAAAATAATCTAAAAAATCAATAATTTAATTACGGTACATGCGATCGATCAGAAATTTTGATACATTGTTTTTATCATTGGTACGAAACTGCCTGCAAAATTTCAGCTCGCTATCTTGCGAGCAAGTGGGTTAAAAATCGATCAAAAGTTTTGGCGACAACGTCGGTCGGTCGGTCGGTCGGTCGGTCGGTCGGTCGGTCGGCCGCAGACACCACGAGTTAATATAATTATAAAGGATTTAATAAGAAAAACCCGTAAAAAACCAAGTTTTTGACTATAAATCCTTTATGTACGAGAAGTAACTAAAAAAATGTTCATTATAATACGCAGCGCCAGACCATCCAGAAATACAAAATTGCAGTTGAGTCGTAAAACATGTTTAATATAATGCGCACCGATCAGAAATATGTTTATAAAAAGAGTTGTCAATAAAATACGCACCTTGTTGCGCGACAGAAAGGTTGTTCAATATAATACGCACCGCGACTCTCTATCTCAAAAAATAGCATGATACATAGGAATAAATAAAATAATCTAAAAAATCAATAATTTAATTACGGTACATGCGATCGATCAGAAATTTTGATACATTGTTTTTATCATTGGTACGAAACTGCCTGCAAAATTTCAGCTCGCTATCTTGCGAGCAAGTGGGTTAAAAATCGATCAAAAGTTTTGGCGACAACGTCGGTCGGTCGGTCGGTCGGTCGGTCGGCCGCAGACACCACGAGTTAATATAAAGGATTTAAAAATCAATGTACCCGAGTCAAGGTAGAAAACAAGAAAAGTTATTCCGAAACAAACCAAATGATTGGCGAGCAACTAACCTACTAAACAATCTTATTTACCCCAAGAATATATCTTTTATACCAGTAACAGTTCTATTCTAAAATGTAACAATTCTACCCTACAATGCAAACATTTCAATCTATACTTGTAATCTGTCGCCAGGCTCCAGGCCTACGTCACAGCTCTGTGACCCTGAAGACTGGGCGACCTCTGACTCTGCTCTCAGTGAGCTGGAGGACAAGCTGACCAAATGGCACAACAGTCTGCCCACGGCCCAGAAGGGGACCTGCGTGGTGCCACTGCATAGATATCAGTATGAGGTACGGTGCGCATGTGTGGAAGTGGTACTTCGATATCATTTTGGGGTACGGTGCGCATGCGTGGAAGCGGCAATAAGATATCAGTTTGCATTATAGTGCGCATGTTGGTTGTCTGAAGGAGGTTTGATTAGCTAATCAAACCTCCTTGGGTTGTCTCTTTGATCTCAGAATGATGCGCAGTGCGCATGCGTGGTACCGTTACATAGATTTTAATATGAGTTTTGTTTTGCAAGAGCTGCGCTTCTCTTTTTCATGTAAAAATATATTTATATATCATTAAAATACATCTTTGGCAAGGGTTAACATTGAAGATTACTATGTAATCAGACCTATTTCAGACCTAGGTGTATTTTTAAATTTTTTAAAAAAAAATTGCAACCTCACTATCTATAAATTGGCTTAAAATTTCCGGTTTCATTCCGCCCATACTGTGGTCATTGCTATATGAAAGTCGTTGACTTACCTCGCTTCCGTCTGAAAAACTCTTGATTGATGCTGATCGGACGCCGCACTTTGTTGATTGGATAACTCGTCTACCTCACGATACACCACGACAGAAGAGACTGACAATTCATCGTTTGAGGTTGTGGTCATGGGATGAACACTGACCACCAGGATCACATTTCTATTCCCAACTGTAATTTTATTGCTGCAATTAAAATAATATTGAAGGCTACTGCGCTATTAATATTTGGTTCGAGGTTATTCATAGTAATTTTTCTGCCTGGATATTTAAAAAAACAACAACTTAGATTCCGTTGGCTTTTGAATCTAAACTGAAGATTCTTGCGACGAAAGTTTTTGTAATGCATGTATGTTGACTGTGCTGTACATTATATCAGCTGCTGTTTACCAACAGTCACGTGACTTCATGTATGTATGTTGACTGTGCTGTACACAGCTGCTGTTTACCAACAGTCACGTGACTTCATGTATGTATGTTGACTGTGTTGTACATAGCTGCTGTTTACCAACAGTCACGTGACTCTATGTCTAACACAGGACGAGAACAAACCGAAGCCAGGGAATAAAGTCTACGTCAAGCTGAGGGTCCGGCCCAAGAACGTCTCATTCATAGCGTTCCCCAACACAGACAAGGAATCGATGGTCTCCAAAGACGCTCTCAAATCTCCGTTTGTGGCCAGGACGCTGCTGACCAGGTGAAATTGTTCAGTGTGAAAATGTCGTCTGCTCAAACGTAGTCATTATTGTTTTAATGAAGTTACTTATTGACCAAACGTAGTCATTATTGTTTTAATGAAGTTACTTATTGATCAAACGTAGTCATTATTGTTTTAATGAAGTTACTTATTGACCAAACGTAGTCATTATTGTTTTAATGAAGTTACTTATTGACCAAACGTAGTCATTATTGTTTTAATGAAGTTACTTATTGACCAAACGTAGTCATTATTGTTTTAATGAAGTTAATTATTGACCAAACGTAGTCATTATTGTTTTAATGAAGTTACTTATTGACCAAACGTAGTCATTATTGTTTTAATGAAGTTACTTATTGACCAAACGTAGTCATTATTGTTTTAATGAAGTTACTTATTGACCAAACGTAGTCATTATTGTTTTAATGAAGTTACTTATTGACCAAACGTAGTCATTATTGTTTTAATGAAGTTACTTATTGACCAAACGTAGTCATTATTGTTTTAATGAAGTTACTTATTGACCAAACGTAGTCATTATTGTTTTAATGAAGTTACTTATTGACCAAACGTAGTCATTATTGTTTTAATGAAGTTACTTATTGACCAAACGTAGTCATTATTGTTTTAATGAAGTTACTTATTGACCAAACGTAGTCATTATTGTTTTAATGAAGTTACTTATTGACCAAACGTAGTCATTATTGTTTTAATGAAGTTACTTATTGACCAAACGTAGTCATTATTGTTTTAATGAAGTTACTTATTGACCAAACGTAGTCATTATTGTTTTAATGAAGTTACTTATTGACCAAACGTAGTCATTATTGTTTTAATGAAGTTACTTATTGACCAAACGTAGTCATTATTGTTTTAATGAAGTTACTTATTGACCAAACGTAGTCATTATTGTTTTAATGAAGTTACTTATTGACCAAACGTAGTCATTATTGTTTTAATGAAGTTACTTATTGACCAAACGTAGTCATTATTGTTTTAATGAAGTTACTTATTGACCAAACGTAGTCATTATTGTTTTAATGAAGTTACTTATTGACCAAACGTAGTCATTATTGTTTTAATGAAGTTACTTATTGACCAAACGTAGTCATTATTGTTTTAATGAAGTTACTTATTGACCAAACGTTGTACAAACTAGGTTACAAACATGTTCAAAACAAAATTTACAAGTCACAAACAGGATCGATAACTTCAGCTTTTCTTTTTCAATACAGTAGTATAGCGTAAGTCGTTGCCCCCCCCCCTACACACTGAAATTCTTAAACATAACAAATTGATGATGGCCCAATCAGTCCAAATGAACTTTATTTCAGGTCTTTTACTTTTGATGTAAAATAAATAATTTTATATTTAAGTATTTTTGGTGTTTATAAAGTATTCGAAGAGAAAGTATATATATTTTTTTCAACATTAAAAATGTGAATCTATATTTTAAAAAAAATGTATTCACTCTTTTGACTCACCATTCAGAGTAAGGATAGAACTTTCTTCATTTCACAATTTATACATTTTTCTAAACCACGGATTTTTTAAAGAAACAATCAACTAGATATAGCCATGGGCGTCTCTACCACCATCCTGCTTCCTCACCCACATGTTGGGGATCATAAAAAACATCTTTAAAAAGCGTTTTAGTTGTTATGGACTCAGAAAAGCAATCAATGAAATTCATGCCTATGGCTACACTTTCTACCATCGCTTGTAATCAAACATCTAAAGATAAAACAACTGGGTTGCTTTTAGGACCGTGACCCTAGGGTCAGTCATTGATATTATTTGATCGTTTCGGAATGTCAAATTCTTTACAAGTATTTGACACGTGTCCTAGGGCGCCAAAGTATTTGACATGTGTCCTAGGGCGCCAAAGTATTTGACACGTGTCCTAGGGCGCCAAAGTATTTGACATGTGTCCTAGGGCGCCAAAGTATTTCACACGTGTCCTAGGGCGCCAAAGTATTTGACACGTGTCCCAGGGCACCATAGTATTTGACACGTGTCCTAGGGCGCCAAAGTATTTGACATGTGTCCTAGGGCGCCAAAGTATTTGAAACGTGTCCTAGGGCGCCAAAGTATTTGACACGTGTCCTAGGGCGCCAAAGTATTTGACACGTGTCCTAGGGCGCCAAAGTATTTGACACGTGTCCTAGGGCGCCAAAGTATTTGACACGTGTCCTAGGGCGCCAAAGTACAGGCACCGCAAAAGCAGACTTAAACGTCACATTATAATAAGTGAACAAGGGGGGTGGGGGCGGAGGCAGGTGGCAAATTTTATATTTTGACCCCGGGAGAAAAATCTCCCAGCTATGCTTCTGTGCACTTCAAAGAAAAATAGTTTATAACATACCAGAGACTTCCACATGACAGGAACGTTTCCTTTAGCCCAGATTTTGTTTTCATCGTCCAACAGTAAATGAGAAATGATTGGGTTCATCAATGGCGTTCTTTGGGGTTTTTTGAGTGGGTACAGCGGTAAGGGAGAGTCAAATGTAGGTCAGTGGGTACAGCGGTAAGGGAGAATCAAATGTAGGTCAGAGGGTACAGCGGTAAGGGAGAATCAAATGTAGGTCAGAGGGTACAGCGGTAAGGGAGAGTCAAATGTAGGTCAGAGGGTACAGCGGTTAGGGAGAGTCAAATGTAGGTCAGAGGGTACAGCGGTAAGGGAGAGTCAAACGCAGGTCAGTGGGTACAGCGGTAAGGGAGAATCAAATGTATGTCAGAGGGTACAGCGGTAAGGGAGAGTCAAATGTAGGTCAGAGGGTACAGCGGTAAGGGAGAGTCAAATGTAGGTCAGAGGGTACAGCGGTAAGGGAGAATCAAATATAGGTCAGTGGGTACAGCGGTAAGGGAGAGTCAAATGTAGGTCAGTGGGTACAGCGGTAAGGGAGAATCAAATGTAGGTCAGAGGGTACAGCGGTAAGGGAGAATCAAATGTAGGTCAGAGGGTACAGCGGTAAGGGAGAATCAAATGTAGGTCAGAGGGTACAGCGGTTAGGGAGAGTCAAATGTAGGTCAGAGGGTACAGCGGTAAGGGAGAGTCAAACGCAGGTCAGTGGGTACAGCGGTAAGGGAGAATCAAATGTATGTCAGAGGGTACAGCGGTAAGGGAGAGTCAAATGTAGGTCAGAGGGTACAGCGGTAAGGGAGAGTCAAATGTAGGTCAGAGGGTACAGCGGTAAGGGAGAATCAAATATAGGTCAGTGGGTACAGCGGTAAGGGAGAGTCAAATGTAGGTCAGTGGGTACATCGGTAAGGGAGAGTCAAATGTAGGTAAGTGGGTACATCGGTAAGGGAGAGTCAAATGTAGGTCAGTGGGTACAGCGGTAAGGGAGAGTCAAATGTAGGTCAGAAGGTACAGCGATAAGGGAGAGTCAAATGTAGGTCAGAGGGTACAGCGATAAGGGAGAGTCAAATGTATGTCAGTGGGTACAGCGGTAAGGGAGAGTCAAATGTAGGTCAGAGGGTACAGCGGTAAGGGAGAGTCAAATGTAGGTTAGAAGGTACAGCGATAAAGGAGAGTCAAATGTAGGTCAGTGGGTACATCGGTAAGGTAGAGTCAAATGTAGGTCAGTGGGTACAGCGGTAAGGGAGAGTCAAATGTAGGTCAGTGGGTACAGCGGTAAGGGAGAGTCAAATGTAGGTCAGTGGGTACAGCGGTATGGGCGAGTCAAATGTAGGTCAGTTAGGATTGCATGTGCTGCTTTGGAGAATCCCCCCTCCGCCGAAAAAAATCACATAAAAAAATTCAATATGTATGCCAGCCTTTCCTTAGCAAATAATAAATAAATAATTTAAAAAACAAATTAAAAACAAACAAACAAACGAATCAACCAAACCAGCCAACAAACAACAAATCAAGAAACAGAGAGACTAAAAACTCACTGCTGTAAATAACAAATCTTATTTATCAAAATAGGGCTGTTATCGATTTAAATTTAATCGTTAACTTTTGAAAAATTATCGATTAATTAATCGATAATTTTGATTAAAACCAAAATAGAAATGTATGACGTCATTAAACTGAACATTTCTCATGGACATTGAAAATTAAGAATATTTTGAACTAAATTTCATGACAATGTATTGATACTTGATTTGTGCTGAAGGTGGTACGTCAGCGATGTATTTGATCCTTTAAAAGAGAATTGTTTATGGCAGTGGACACAGTAAACGTTTTCACCATCTTCGACTTTGCCATCCGCAGTTAGCTTAAAAACAACATATTTACTCAACTTTCTAGTTATATGTTTAAATTTAAATGCGCTGATGCTGTCAGCAGGGCCGTCTTAACGCATAGGCCCGTTAGGCATTTGCCCGTGGGCCCACGAGCATATGGGCCCCATGGGAATATGTTTATTTATATATATTATGTATATTCATTTTATATTCCTGCGGGGGAAGGGGCCAACACTATTTCTTTGCCCGGGGGCCCAAAATGGTGTAAAGACGGCTCTGGCTGTCAGCCATTTTTTAGTTGACGTCTGCCGGTCAACATATATTAATAAAATAAATTTTAATATTACGCGAGATGTTTGTACGTAAAAAATATATATAAATTATTATTAATTACTAATAATTTATTATTTATTACTAAAATTTTAAAAAAATATTATAAATATTTTCTTAAATTGTAATCGAATTTTTATCGATTAAAATTATTTTAATCGATATTTAATCGATAAAAATTTTAACGATTAATCGAGAAATTAATCGATAATTTCCGCAGCCCTAATTTAAAAGAAAGTCTTTGATCTGGTCAATGTTTTATTAGCAAGAATACACATTTTCAGAGGATTTAAAATTTAATTTAAATTACACCCCCTCCCCCCTCACAAAATGTTTAACAGTTTCATTTATTCGACAGCCTCCGGGAAGTAGAAAATGTAACCGATAAAGCTAGTGACGTCATGTCAGATCTAGAAGGTGTGAAGTAACTGATAAATGGAAGCTTCATTTGTTATCATAACTTATCATAGTATCAGTGTAGGCCTATCAGTGGAAGCTTCATTTGATATCATAACTTATCATTTTTATTTTTTTAAAATTCAAATAATTTAGTTTCGTATATGTTATTGCTAATTGAGTCTCTACTTATTTTATTATTTAAAAAAAAATAAACAACAAACTTGTCTATAGTTAAGTCAGTAACTCTTGTCTAGAAGTTAAACTGTTCAACTATTAGCTTTTGTCTAGAGGTCAAACGGTTAAACTATTAGAATTTGTCGGGCAGGCAACTGGTCCGTCAACGCGTCAGGAGATTTAAGGGAACATGCAAACTTAAATTTTTTTAACCAAAAGACTTTAGCACTGACCACCAGTTGCCCACTGACCACCAGTTTCCCAATGACCACCAGTTTCCAACTGACCACCAGTTTCCCACTGACCACTAGTTTCCACTGACCACCAGTTTCCCACTGACCACCAGTTGCCCACTGACCACCAGTTTCCACTGACCACCAGTTTCCCAACTGACCACCAGTTTCCCACTGACCACTAGTTTCCACTGACCACCAGTTTCCCACTGACCACCAGTTGCCCACTGACCACCAGTTTCCCACTGACCACCAGTTTCCAAATGACCACCAGTTTCCCACTGACCACTAGTTTCCATTAATGACCACCAGTTGCCCAATGCTGACCACCAGTTGCCCACTGACCACCAGTTTCCCACTGACAACCAGTTGCTCACTGACCACCAGTTGCCCACTGACAGATCATTGAGTCGATAATTGTTTAGACTACTAAAATTCAGCAAGGAGAATATAACTTTTTTTCTCTACTTCGATTTCTTAGCCTTATTGATTTTTGTTCTTGTGCTTGCTTTAGAATTTTTTTTTATTAAATAACTAGAGCTGTGTCTAACTTTGTTATTCAAATAAGTCTTTCGATATCGTCAGCAAATAATATCTAAATATGATATATAACAATTTAGTTGCTTTATTGGTTTTTTTATAAAAAATTTTATTAACGAATTATTGCAATCTTTGGATTAAGAGAAAAAAAAGAAGAAAAAAAGTAAATAAATAAATAAATCAATAATTCAATAAATAAGAAAGCATGTAAAAACTTGATTGTAAGTGACATTATTGGAAATATTTTAAAGCACAATAATGATAGTGTGCATATTAAAGTAAATTTTAATGTAACTTAATAACAGCAACGCTATAGGAGTACTGGAAATCAAGCGATTAAAGTAGAATAATAGTCATAGTAGAGTTTATCGTAAAAAAAGTTTACGACTCTACTGTTAAAAATAAGCTTAATTGTAATAAAAAAAATCTACAGTTGTTTTGTTTAATAAATATAGATTTAATGTTACAGAAATTACACACACTCTTGTTTTTTTTAAGTCTCTAGTTTTTATTGATTGACTTTCTCTGTTTTCAATAGAATCAGGTCATGGAAGTTGTTACATACCATTATTATTTTTTAAATGTTGGATTTCTTAAACTTTTGTTACAACTGTTACAAATAATGTTACAGAACGGCCAGGCAGTTCCCAGGAGTTACACAGACCTAAGAGCAACAAGAGCGAGTCGGTGACCAACTACAAACAGGTTAATACACGTCACTATTAAATAGTTTGTTGTTTGGTCTATGTGTATTCAGATACTACTGCCGGTCTCACGAAATAAAGTCTTCAACAAAATATAAAGTCTCTTTATCGAATAAACTTTGAGTGGTTAAAATAAAACCACCCCTTAATTATATAAAATTATATATTGTGGTTATATTCAGTGGCGTAGGTAGAACTTTTACCGCCCGGGGCAGTGTCCAAAAGCCACCCTTTTTAGGGGCCGTACATAAATGACGTCACGCACCTGGGGGAGGGGACTCATACATTTATGACGAGGGGGGTGTTTTTAAGAAATCTGACGTCACGTCAAAGCGCGAAACTTTAAATACAATTTCCGCATAAATATTTGATTACTGAGACTTTATTTAATGACGTTTATGTAAAACGCGTGTTACGATATTAGAGTGCAGCTTTACACTAACAACATACTTAAATGACAAAAATTCGATTTGAAACATTCTCATTTTCAAATAGGAATTACGGCTTTTAGGGTGGGGTGTGTCAAAGGTTTGTGACGTCAAATTGAAGAAAGGGTTTAAGTTTTTGTGACGACGTGTGACGCAGGGGGGAGGGGGGGAAGGGGTGAAAAAATCACCCACAATCACGTGACGTCATTTAAGGATGGTTACTTATTCGATTATATGATTCTTTAAAAAATAAAAATAAACATGAATAAATAATTGTAATTGAAACGAAGTAAAGGTAGGGAACATGTTTATCATTGCATGCCATATTTATGTAAGCAGTAATAAAAGAGGCCGCATAACATGATATATCTATAAATACACATTTATAAAAATACATGATAACTTTTTTAAAGCAAAAAGAAAGTTACTGAGGTCGCAGGTCCCCCACCCCCGCCCCCCCAATGAGACAAAATATATTCCAAATTTACACCCAAAAGAAATTGTATACATTAGTTAGTTTGTAAGCATATTTATATATTTACTTTCTTAATAGAAAAAAATCGTGTATTTTGCTATCAAAATTTAAATTATTTGTATTATCTTGTTCTATGGACATTGTCCTATTATAATGCAAGATTTTGTTGTCTTAAATCGCTCATTGTGGGACGAAGATAATTTTTTATCAACGTTAGTTTGGAGAAGCTTCTTTCACAATTAGTGACACTAATAGTAGTTCTTGAAAAAAATCAGCAAAATTACAATGTTGGGTACAGAATTTTCCAATCTATACTTAAGTGGTAGCGCACTGGACAATCGAACCGAGGCAGATCCCGAGTCGCGGGTTCGAGCCCAGGTACTGGCAAGCCCTCTGGGGCATTGTGCTGGCCACACATTCCCCTGCTCGTTAGTGGTGGCTAAAAAACTTGTGAACGCTACATCACTTGCCCCATAGTCCGTCATGGACTGGAAAGGTGGTCATTCAAAGGGGGTCACTGTTGAATACATTTTAATAGATCAAAGGTGTCTTTTCGCCCGTTTTTCTAACATAAGGCCTCTTTTTGTAGTGTATGTACAGCCATAAAAACCTGGATCCATTTTCTTTCAATATGGAATTGTTCTTTATAAATGTCAACAGTCATTTATTTGATGTTCAAATGCTTCATTTAGTAGGTTACATGGTATTATATACGAATATTTTCTTGCAAGGACATGCAATTGATCGAAGCGATCTTTTATAATTCCATCCATGGATAAAAAAAAATGTCATTGTACTTCTAGTTCTAAAGATAGAACCGCGTCTTCTTCATTTCGCCCACTCATATTTGTTTATCCTTCTAACTCCGCGTTCAGTTGATAGCTTCAACTCTTCACAAATGTTTTGCTGATATAACAGCCTTTTCTATTAGCACATCTCTTTGTTCCATGCAATGACAGGTTCCAATAAATTGAGATAACATAGAAAAGAAAAAGATTGCATTGAATGGAGTAATATTACAGCATCTGATCTCCTTTTACTTATTTATTTTATCAGATGTCAATTTTTCCAAAAATGCTTGAAAATTTAAAGGATGTCTTTTTAAAACAAAAAATATTTATGCCTAATGTGGTATTTATTAACGGAGAAATTTGAATATTTTCATATTCTTGTCATAAATCTTAATAATTTTCCATAAAATACACGAATTCAAATTATTTACACATTACTTTAATTGAATAGGCCTAACATTTTGCACGCAAAAACTGTCGTGGCGATATTAATAGCCCATATTATTCGGCCTAGCGGTGATGTGTTTTTTTTGGTGGTATTTTTCTTATAAAAGCATCATCTGTGACGTAAACCGCTTAATTTTTCAAACAAATCGATACCTTTTTGAGCGATTAAAAATTTTTGAACGGTTTTAAGTTAGTTATAACATCCAGTCTGTAATCAAACAAATATTGTGCGAATCCGTTATTTAAGACTCGAAAGTATGAGTATTTTTGTTTCCCTCGGGTTTTCTTCCTTCAAAAGAAAAAGGGCGATTGTAGGAAATGGTTGTGTTTTTCAAATGCCCACAAATGCCGCCCCTAAATGTGTGCCCCCGGGGCGGACTGCCCCTTCCGCCCCCTAGCTACGCCACTGGTTATATTAACTTTATTAACGTTTATGTCCAGGAGTATATATTGCATTGGTGCTACATGCATTTTATGATAATTGGAATTTCAACAATTATACGCTTAGCCAGCGGCGTAACAAGTTGAGGGTGAAGGGGGTGCTGACGGGAGGAAGGGGGTGCTGACGGGGGAAGGGGGGTGCTGACGGAGGGAAGGGGGTGCTGACGGGGGAAGGGGGGTGCTGAAGGGAGGAAGGGGGTGCTGACGGGGGGAAGGGGGGTGCTGACGGGGGAAGGTGGGTGCTGACGGGAGGAAGGGGGGTGCTGACGGGAGGAAGGGTGGTGCTGACGGGACGAAGGGGGTGCTGACGGGAGGAAGGGGGTGCTGACGGGAGGAAGGGGGGTGCTGACGGGAGGAAGGGGGGTGCTGACTTATTGGGCAGAGTTTAAAAAAACAAGTGCAAAAAACAAAGGTGATAAAGTCAACAGTATTAAAGTAAACATGTGTTACTATTACAAAGATGATAAAGTAAACAGTATTTAAGTAAACATGTGTGACTATTACAATGATAATTATCCTCTATTCTTGTATTTTTGATCTGTTTGCAATTTATTGAAAGTTTGATAAATGTGAATTTATTTTAGGGGAGATTTTAACTTACTGGTAGGAGATAAATTTATTTTAATTCGGAGGAAATTATTTTCTTCCCAGGAGATTCATTTGAAAATAAATCCTCCGGGTGGAGATTGGGGAGGGGGGTATTTGTAGGAGAGACTTTGTGCTAAAGGATTTTATGCGGCAAGTAAGGAGGGGACTTAAGCCATAGGTGTACTGGTGGCACGGGACTTAAGTCCGTCGTGATATTTGTGGCCGTTCTTTTGAACAACATCAGCTGTACGCTAGAGGGCGAGTTATTTATAGACTTCATTACTACTTTTAACATTTTTATTTCTTTTTATTGAAGAGTTTGAAAAACATCAAACTTATTAAATCCAAAATATGTTTAAAAGATAATAATAAAAATATTCCCATTTGCAGCGTAAACAATACACAGCACTCGAGTACCAGGCCCTCAAGGCGGAGCTCAGGAGGAAACAAAAATCTTGGCAGCCACTCATGCCCAAGAGAGCAGCAACAGTTTTGTGAATGAACAAATACAAATTTAGGATCATTTAGATAATGAAACAATAAATCTATAAATAGTATATAAGTCACGTGGATGACTGAAATAAAAACAACACAATATTATTAAGCTTGAGGTGATAATTTATTTTATGACATATAACATGTTCTGATGTTTGTGATAACTGTTGATGACAAATGACATGTTATGATGTTTGTGATAACTGTTGATGACATATGACATGTTCTCTTTGTGATAACTATTAATGTATGTATTTATGCGTTTTGTCTTAGAGCTTGAAATTTTTTTAAAATTTTTTACAGTCTTGTTTTAAATTATTTATTTTCATCAAATCATTGCATTAATTAATTTACATACATCAAGAAGTTTATCTGTCTTAAAAACCACAAACTTTCTTTCACTTCATTAAAAGTGTATTAAAAAACAAAAAACAAAAACAAAAACAAACTACTTTACGTGGTTAACAAGAGTTCATGCAAAGCTCGGGTGCCCTCATATTTAGGTGTTATTATATTACAGTTAAGATGTTGTATTTGATTTGATGTATTATCAATTATACAAAGTCTTTAACAACTGCTAAACAGGATTATAACTTAAACCGTGTATTAACAGTGAACAATAAATTTGAAGTGACTATAATTAACACTTATTTCTAGTTTTATTTTTGATTTATTTAATCGATTTTGTTTACTCTGACCCTTGGTAAACTGTGTTTCGTGGGTCTCCCATGTCCTCCACAATCAATGTCCATTCCTTTTATGAACTAACCAACTCCGGTAGGTCAAGGAGGTCAGCTCACAGACAACTGCATTGTAACACCAATGGCCATTGGAACAATCAAAGCTGTTTTCTCAGCTCTTTTCTCAGCTCTTTTCTCAGCTCTTTTCTCAGCTCTTTTCTCAGCTCTTTTCTCAGCTCTTTTCTCAGCTCTTTTCTCAGCTCTTTTCTCAGCTCTTTTCTCAGCTCTTTTCTCAGCTCTTTTCTCAGCTCTTTTCTCAGCTCTTTTCTCAGCTCTTTTCTCAGCTCTTTTCTCAGCTCTTTTCTCAGCTCTTTTCTCAGCTCTTTTCTCAGCTCTTTTCTCAGCTCTTTTCTCAGCTCTTTTCTCAGCTCTTTTCTCAGCTCTTTTCTCAGCTCTTTTCTCAGCTCTTTTCTCAGCTCTTTTCTCAGCTCTTTTCTCAGCTCTTTTCTCAGCTCTTTTCTCAGCTCTTTTCTCAGCTCTTTTCTCAGCTCTTCAGTGTTTGAATGAGTGCGTGCGTGTGTTTCATTTTGTGACATTATTTACGCAAAGATTCAGGGAAAACAACCAATGTTTGAGTCTGTCAATGTTTGAGTTTGCCAATGTGTAAGTTTGTAAATGTTTGTGTTTGTCATTATTTGAATTTGTCTATGTTTGAGTTTGTCAACGTTGACCAAGAAGTTATTTTATTAATTTTTTTTAATGGTTGCCTTTCCGATTACCATATAAATAATACAATAGCCCAAGTCAGTGGATGTGTGTGGAACGCTGAGGAACGATGTACGACAGTCAATAGCAGTTAAAAAATCGTGTGGTGATTAGCACTGTAAAAAATATTATATGACGTCATTGTTTGATATTATTTTTTAATAAAAGTGTGCACCGGGTGGTGCGCAAAATATTTTTAAATTAAAGTCTTATATTTTAAAATACAAGGTGTGCATCCAGAGCTGCGTAAAATGATTATAAATTAAACATTTTAAACATAATTTATAAATTAAAAGAAAGAAAAAAAATTAAAAAGTTATAAGTTCAAATACTTTGATTTAATATGACTAAAAACGTTGGGCGCGCGCTTATGATGTTTTACATATGCAGTTCACTCATTTTCTCACTTATAGATCTCTCTTTTGCCTTCTAAATTGTAAATCTATAATTTTTTTACCAGACGCGGTGGTCGAGTGGCAGCGCATTGGACTGTTGTACCGATGGTCACGGGTTCGAATCCGTGTGAAGGCAAGGGTTTGTTCCCGGGGGCCTAGGGCGTCCCTGAGTCACCCCGCTCTGAATGGTTACCTAACACTACACGTAGTTAGGCGGCTGGGTAATGCGTGGAACCCACTAAGCCGTGGCCTGTGAACGCTGCATCACTTGCCAACAGTTCATCTGTCATGTACTGTGGACGCAACTATCTTCTGCATAGAAGGAGCGTCTGTATAGATAAGAATAAGATAACACCCGCCCAACGTTTATGTACAATTCAGGAATATTTCGTATTTATCATACAAGTATAAGTTACTTGATTTTTTACTAAAAGAAAAGTGGGCGCCGTAGGTGCCCTAAGACCCCTATTATAAAATACTGTACATTTCAGAAATTTTAATATTGCGTATTTATATAACAAGGACAAGTTAGTTGGGCTTTTAAAAAAAGTGGGTGCCGTAGGCGCCACGGCGCCCCAGAACAACCTAGTTATTATATATATAAACACCCTCAGTTATCACTGACTTACTCATGCCGTCACGCTAAGGAGACATCACTCTGCTTTTTAAAAAAAATATTGAAAATATAGACTTAAAAATCATAATCATTTTGGTTTCCAGATTGATATTAGCAATGACGTCATTGTTTAATGAGGATTGTTAATTATAAAATACTTTGTGTACATTTCAGGAATATTTCGTATTTATCAATCAAGGACAAGTTAGTTGGACTTTTGAAAAAAGTTGGTGCCGTAGGCGCCCTAAAAAAACGTAGGTGCCGTAGGCGCCACGGTGCCGCAGCACAACCTAGTCTCCTAATAAACACGCAGATAACTTTTTAAAAAAAAGATAAAAACTTGGCGTGCATTTTAAATGACATTTTTTTGTTCCGCCCAACACTACACACCAAGTCTATTTAATTTACCCGTAAAAACAATGTTTTTGACTATAAATCCCTTATATATGAGACATAACTAAAAGCATTGATTATGTTCAATATAATACGCACCACGTGACAAACATTTACTGACGGAACGTGACTGAACTCCCTTTGCCGTAAAACACGGGGATGTGGTCATCGGTGGCTGGAGTGAACTCCAGTGACCTCTGAAGGTCAACTATAGCAGACTGCTACATAGAGATAAACGAAAAATGCATTTAATTTAATTCGATCAATCTGAAAATTTTAATTCTATGCATTGTTATGTGATACAAGTCTATGTCCAAAATTTCAGCTTGATAACATCAGTGGAAGTGGGTCATTTCTGATTTTTTTTGGTCCGCCCGACCGACCAAGAGATCACGACAAGACGGTGAAGTTAATATAAGGGATTTAAAAAACAAAAAATGACCTGAAATCAATAGACTATAAATTTCGATTGGACCACATATCGCTACAAATGTAAGATTGATGTCGAAAACATGACAACTGCCAACATTTGAGTGGAGAATGAAATATTTATGGGATATGCTTGACAATATATTTGACGTTTTAGGGGTGGGGTGACGTTGATGTGACTCTGAGATGCCGACCAATCACAAGGTGACTACAGTTAGATGTGAACCAATCACTGCCATCACGTGACTTGCAGCGGTCATAAAGATTATGACCCCCCTCCCCACATTTTAGTTCAGTCACAAAGACAGGGGAAGTCATGTCTCCCAAGAATTCCATCTGACAACATCAGAAAACAGCTGACCTGAGTCTATTCTTAACAGGGCTCCACTTATCTTCTTATTTTGTTGTCAAGCTGTTGTTTAAGACTTATGCATTAAAAAATATAAAGAAATAAAATAGTGATTAGTTCCAAAATTTGTTTCTGGTTTATTTTCAAGCCACATCTGTGAAAGTATATTGGGCTGCTAAAATAACGGTGCTAAAAATAACCCTGATACAATTCCCGCAATCAGCGCCAAATGAGCTTCTCAGAGATACCAGAAGAGGTTAGTTAATCTAACTGATCGTTTGGTATGAGAAGAGTTTCGTTTTGATGTACCGTAAAAATGTGAAATGAAAAGGGAAGGGTCAAATATGAATACAAGTAAGGGCTTAAAAACGTGTGCATGACGTATGTACTTTAGGGCCCGAGATAATACTATGTTGGAGTCTAATGATTACACAAGAGCCCAAACTATTCTATACATCGACCATAAATCTGACAACGTTACTCCACTTTCACTCCCCTCCCCATATTCGTACAATCCCTTAACACTTTCGTTTGACCACCCCAAACCCGTTTTACATTTCAGTTTGACAACCCCAAACCAATGCTCCCTTTAAGCTGCACGGCCGCCCAGATATTTGACCGACGCCACGCAGCAGTTTAGAATTACCGCGCAGCAAATTATGCAAAATAAGAAACAAAAATTAATGCTGTGGAACCTTGCACACGATTTTTTTTTACTTTGAACTTAGACCAAAGAACCTTAGAGGGAACATTGATCGAAACACGTATTGATAAAATACAGGGGTCGGGAAACCATGGCTCGCGAGCCAGATGTGGCTTTATTGATGGCTGCATCTGGCTCTCAGACAAATGTTCTATTACCATTATTTAAAATTTAAAAAAAAAGTTTATTTGGACTTCTTTGATCTACATATTAATTGCATAAAAAACAACATAATTATGTTATTAAAAAGAATTCAGAGACTTAATTATTGTGCCTTTAGTGTTGAAAATACACAAAATGCATACTGCACACATTTATTTGAATTTTTAGTTTTAAACACATGGCTCTCACAGGATTACTTTGCAAAATATGTGGTTTATGGCTCTCTCAGACAAAATATGTGGTGTTTATGGCTCTCTCAGACAAAATATGTGGTGTTTATGGCTCTCTCAGACAAAAAGTTTCTCGAACCCTGATATATTATATGCCCTTCATCTCCACCCAAACACGGGTTTAATATTCAACCCTAACAATATTAATCTTTTTAAATCCTTTATATTAACTCGTAGTGTCTGCGGCCGACCTTGTCGCCAAAACTTTTGATCGATTTTTAACCCACTTGCTCGCAAGATAGCGAGCTGAAATTTTGCAGGCAGTTTTGTACCGATGATAAAAACAATGTATCAAAATTTCAGATCGATCGCATGTACCGTAATTAAATTATTGATTTTTTAGATTATTTTATTTATTCCTATGTATCATGCTATTTTTTGAGATAGAGCGTCGCGGTGCGTATTATATTGAACAACCTTTCTGTCGCGCAATAAGGTGCGTATTTTACTGACAACAATTTTTATAAACCTATTCCTGATCGGTGCGCATTATATTAAACACGTTTTACGACACAACTGCAATTTTGTATTTTTGGATGGTCTTGCGCTGCGTGTTATAATGAACATTCTTTTAGTTACGTCTCATACGTAAAGGATTTATAGTCAAAAACTTGGTTTTTTACGGGTTGTTTTTATTTATACATTACAGACCCTTTTTCTATTCTGTAAGTAGAGCGTATAGACCTTGCTGGCCTGATTGGACAGTGAAGCAGTGCTCACAGGCCACGGCAGACGAGCGGAATGTGGAGAACAATGCCCAGCCACTTTTATTTACACCAACTAATGTGAGGAGGTACCCATCAGAGCTGGGTGGACTCAGGGACAACTAATGTGTACCTATAACTATATTTTTACTTATTAATATGTAACTTGTAGGCGTTCTCTCAATACATAATCCTGTACACAATAATCCACTGAAGAACTTGTTTCAATAAAACAACTTTAATATGTATACTATGTACATAACATATAATTTGAGGTTATACAACGTGGAATACACAGGCACACACATTCCGTCCTTCCACCACGGAAGTTCTCTGACAACTGATCCCCCAACCTTCTCAGCCAATGGGAAGGCTTCTTTCTTCCTGCGCTTATTACTCACGTGACCTCTCATTCAGCTGATAACGCAATACACTCATGATACACCCGTGACATTCACATGTGACATAATGCTAGTTACCCATCAGAGCTGGGTGGACTCAGGAACAAATAGATGCCTTCACATAGACTCGAACCCTCAACGCATGACGTATGACCACCTTGCCTATTGGATAACATAATTTGATAAGCAAACTATAAATGTAAATTTCAATGTAAATATCAATAAGAATGTAACTATGAAGATGAATGTCTATTTTTGTCATCGCTGACCGCGTTGATCGGTTGTTAACCTACGCTGACAGTTTTATGACCACGTGACTCAAAGTGACGTGTTAAAGAAAACTTCACAATGTCTCACGTCGTGTGGACAGAATTAACGTTTTTTGTTAGTGTGTGCTTGTGTGTATGTGTGTTTTTAGGCAATAATTTCGGGATCTATATAAATCTAAAGTTACAATTTTGGTTCTATGTTGATATCATGGAATTATCGTGTGCGGATTATATTTCATGTTAAAATTTTTGGTCGTTTAATTTGTAATGTTCTTAGATGGAAGACGTTTGGCCCCTAAAGTTGTTTCTTGTAATCTGGGACTTGAACAAACTAGTTCGTCATTGATGCAGCATCAAATGTCAATCTCTACTAGAACATCACCATCAATAAATGCAATATTTGATAAAACATCGCCATGAACAAATTTAATCTCTATTAAAATATCTTAATATATAAATTTTATCACTTACGAAACTACTGTGCAATGACTTTCAGCACAAATTAAAACTAAAAGTAAAACTCTACATTAGATTCCCCGTCGACAATGAATTAATTCATTGATTGTGTTTTACCACATTTGCCTGAGAACCTCTGGCAAGAATACTGAATATATTTGTAGGTGTAACATCCATGCCTGAGTTGTGAGGTGATATAACTCACATCACTTTCACCTGCCTCATGTAACCACACTCGAATGATGGACAGAGATTAACATCCCGTGGTCGGGCGTCCCAGTACTGACCATGGCAGGCATCGTGCTTGACTCACCTTTGTGATGTTTACAGTTTAACATCCGGTGGCTGGGACTTAAACTTGCCCTGTGACTGTGCAACCCTGTACTGACTGGACATCGTACAGCCCTGTACTGACAGGACATCGTACAGCCCTGTACTGACAGGACATCGTACATCCCTGTACTGACTGGACATCGTACAGCCCTGTACTGACAGGACATCGTACAGCCCTGTACTGACTGGACATCGTACAGCCCTGTACTGACTGGACATCGTACAGCCCTGTACTGACAGGACATCGTACAGCCCTGTACTGACTGGACATCGTACAGCCCTGTACTGACAGGACATCGTACATCCCTGTACTGACTGGACATCGTACAGCCCTGTACTGACAGGACATCGTACAGCCCTGCACTGAGTGGACATCGTACAGCCTTGTACTGACATAGTGCTTCATTTACGTGACGCGTCGTTAAGACACACATTTGGACATTCTTAGGGACACAATCACCTCACCATTGCTGGCTTGATGCGCCTAGAGTTATTGCTCTTAATGGTAGCTTTCAGCGTTTGGTATCGGCAGTAGCGATTACAACGCTTGGTATCGTCAGTAGCGATCACAGAATTTAAGATGTCGACAAAATACACGTCCACCATCTTGGCTCTGAAGTTCATCAAAGCCAAGGTCCAAGTTGTGTTCTCTTTTGTTTTGCTGGCCTCGGCAGTGTACGTCATCTTGGTGATGTCACGTGGCAAGAGAGACGATCACCTGAAAGTCTTGAGATTAGGGACAAGGGACCAAGACAACGCCTCTGTGACCTGGACTAACACAGCGGCGGCGCCTCAGAGACTGTGGTACTCATCAATTTTGGAGTCTTCGAGGTTAGTTCAAATAAAAAGCAGGTGTTCGTTGGTAGTCCATCTTGAAACATTAGCATCTATTAGAACAATCGCCTCCAATCTTTATCTTGGCTCATTTGTTGTGTGCTATCTTACTGGTCACCCTCACGAAATTAATTAGTAAGTTACACTAAGCAGTGGCGTCACTAAAGGGGTGAGAGGGGTGCTGACCGCGCCGTGTGACAACATCACAAGGGGTAAAACAAAAATGTAAAAAAATTGTTTTTACCTTTATTTGGCACTGGAAGACTCAGAGGAGTTCTATGGGTTAGGGGCCGTACATAAATGACGTCACGTGCCTAGGGGGGAGGGGTCTCGCATTTGTGACGATGAGTGATGAAGGGGAGGGGGTTGTTTAAACATTGTGATGTCACATCAAAAACGCGAAAATGTAAATAAAAGCTCCACTAAAATATTTGATAGCTTACAATTTATTTAATGACGTTTGCATGGCTTCACATGTGTTACGATATTAGAGTGCAGACTTATACTCAATACATATTTAAATGACACAAATAATTTGCAATATGCTAATTTTCAATGATAAAATACGGCTTTTGTGTGACACCATGAGCCACCGCCCCGGGTGACACCAACACTAGTGACGCCTCTAAGTTCAGGTATAGACTGAGGTGAACGGCTTTTGTGTGACACCATGAGCCACCGCCCCGGGTGACACCAACACTAGTGACGCCTCTAAGTTCAGGTATAGACTGAGGTGAACGGCTTTTGTGTGACACCATGAGCCACCGCCCCGGGTGACACCAACACTAGTGACGCCTCTAAGTTCAGGTATAGACTGAGGTGAACGGCTTTTGTGTGACACCATGAGCCACCGCCCCGGGTGACACCAACACTAGTGACGCCTCTAAGTTCAGGTATAGACTGAGGTGAACGGCTTTTGTGTGACACCATGAGCCACCGCCCCGGGTGACACCAACACTAGTGACGCCTCTAAGTTCAGGTATAGACTGAGGTGAACGGCTTTTGTGTGACACCATGAGCCACCGCCCCGGGTGACACCAACACTAGTGACGCCTCTAAGTTCAGGTATAGACTGAGGTGAACGGCTTTTGTGTGACACCATGAGCCACCGCCCCGGGTGACACCAACACTAGTGACGCCTCTAAGTTCAGGTATAGACTGAGGTGAACGGCTTTTGTGTGACACCATGAGCCACCGCCCCGGGTGACACCAACACTAGTGACGCCTCTAAGTTCAGGTATAGACTGAGGTGAACGGCTTTTGTGTGACACCATGAGCCACCGCCCCGGGTGACACCAACACTAGTGACGCCTCTAAGTTCAGGTATAGACTGAGGTGAACGGCTTTTGTGTGACACCATGAGCCACCGCCCCGGGTGACACCAACACTAGTGACGCCTCTAAGTTCAGGTATAGACTGAGGTGAACGGCTTTTGTGTGACACCATGAGCCACCGCCCCGGGTGACACCAACACTAGTGACGCCTCTAAGTTCAGGTATAGACTGAGGTGAACGGCTTTTGTGTGACACCATGAGCCACCGCCCCGGGTGACACCATGAGCCACCACCCCGGGTGACACCATGAGCCACCGCCCCGGGTGACACCAACACTAGTGACGCCTCTAAGTTCAGGTATAGACTGAGGTGAACGGCTTTTGTGTGACACCATGAGCCACCGCCCCGGGTGACACCAACACTAGTGACGCCTCTAAGTTCAGGTATAGACTGAGGTGAACGGCTTTTGTGTGACACCATGAGCCACCGCCCCGGGTGACACCATGAGCCACCACCCCGGGTGACACCATGAGCCACCGCCCCGGGTGACACCAACACTAGTGACGCCTCTAAGTTCAGGTATAGACTGAGGTGAACGGCTTTTGTGTGACACCATGAGCCACCGCCCCGGGTGACACCAACACTAGTGACGCCTCTAAGTTCAGGTATAGACTGAGGTGAACGGCTTTTGTGTGACACCATGAGCCACCGCCCCGGGTGACACCATGAGCCACCACCCCGGGTGACACCATGAGCCACCGCCCCGGGTGACACCAACACTAGTGACGCCTCTAAGTTCAGGTATAGACTGAGGTGAACGGCTTTTGTGTGACACCATGAGCCACCGCCCCGGGTGACACCATGAGCCACCACCCCGGGTGACACCATGAGCCACCGCCCCGGGTGACACCAACACTAGTGACGCCTCTAAGTTCAGGTATAGACTGAGGTGAACGGCTTTTGTGTGACACCATGAGCCACCGCCCCGGGTGACACCATGAGCCACCACCCCGGGTGACACCATGAGCCACCGCCCCGGGTGACACCAACACTAGTGACGCCTCTAAGTTCAGGTATAGACTGAGGTGAACGGCTTTTGTGTGACACCATGAGCCACCGCCCCGGGTGACACCATGAGCCACCACCCCGGGTGACACCATGAGCCACCGCCCCGGGTGACACCAACACTAGTGACGCCTCTAAGTTCAGGTATAGACTGAGGTGAACGGCTTTTGTGTGACACCATGAGCCACCGCCCCGGGTGACACCATGAGCCACCACCCCGGGTGACACCATGAGCCACCGCCCCGGGTGACACCAACACTAGTGACGCCTCTAAGTTCAGGTATAGACTGAGGTGAACGGCTTTTGTGTGACACCATGAGCCACCGCCCCGGGTGACACCAACCTGGTGACGCCTCTAAGTTCAGGTATAGACTGAGGTGAACGGCTTTTGTGTGACACCATGAGCCACCGCCCCGGGTGACACCAACCTGGTGACGCCTCTAAGTTCAGGTATAGACTGAGGTGAACGGCTTTTGTGTGACACCATGAGCCACCGCCCCGGGTGACACCAACCTGGTGACGCCTCTAAGTTCAGGTATAGACTGAGGTGAACGGCTTTTGTGTGACACCATGAGCCACCACCCCGGGTGACACCAACCTGGTGACGCCTCTAAGTTCAGGTATAGACTGAGGTGAACGGCTTTTGTGTGACACCATGAGCCACCGCCCCGGGTGACACCAACCTGGTGACGCCTCTAAGTTCAGGTATAGACTGAGGTGAACGGCTTTTGTGTGACACCATGAGCCACCGCCCCGGGTGACACCAACCTGGTGACGCCTCTAAGTTCAGGTATAGACTGAGGTGAACGGCTTTTGTGTGACACCATGAGCCACCGCCCCGGGTGACACCAACCTGGTGACGCCTCTAAGTTCAGGTATAGACTGAGGTGAACGGCTTTTGTGTGACACCATGAGCCACCGCCCCGGGTGACACCAACCTGGTGACGCCTCTAAGTTCAGGTATAGACTGAGGTGAACGGCTTTTGTGTGACACCATGAGCCACCGCCCCGGGTGACACCAACCTGGTGACGCCTCTAAGTTCAGGTATAGACTGAGGTGAACGGCTTTTGTGTGACACCATGAGCCACCGCCCCGGGTGACACCAACCTGGTGA
The DNA here is from genome assembly GCA_944989445.1 of Ampullaceana balthica. NCBI lineage: Eukaryota > Metazoa > Mollusca > Gastropoda > Lymnaeidae > Ampullaceana > Ampullaceana balthica. Next base: position 47,275 of record CALYLW010000905.1, on the reverse strand, counting down.
CGCCTCTAAGTTCAGGTATAGACTGAGGTGAACGGCTTTTGTGTGACAACATGAGCCACCGCCCCGGGTGACACCAACCTGGTGACGCCTCTAAGTTCAGGTATAGACTGAGGTGAACGGCTTTTGTGTGACACCATGAGCCACCGCCCCGGGTGACACCAACCTGGTGACGCCTCTAAGTTCAGGTATAGACTGAGGTGAACGGCTTTTGTGTGACACCATGAGCCACCGCCCCGGGTGACACCAACCTGGTGACGCCTCTAAGTTCAGGTATAGACTGAGGTGAACGGCTTTTGTGTGACACCATGAGCCACCGCCCCGGGTGACACCAACCTGGTGACGCCTCTAAGTTCAGGTATAGACTGAGGTGAACGGCTTTTGTGTGACACCATGAGCCACCACCCCGGGTGACACCAACCTGGTGACGCCTCTAAGTTCAGGTATAGACTGAGGTGAACGGCTTTTGTGTGACACCATGAGCCACCGCCCCGGGTGACACCAACCTGGTGACGCCTCTAAGTTCAGGTATAGACTGAGGTGAACGGCTTTTGTGTGACACCATGAGCCACCGCCCCGGGTGACACCAACCTGGTGACGCCTCTAAGTTCAGGTATAGACTGAGGTGAACGGCTTTTGTGTGACACCATGAGCCACCGCCCCGGGTGACACCAACCTGGTGACGCCTCTAAGTTCAGGTATAGACTGAGGTGAACGGCTTTTGTGTGACACCATGAGCCACCGCCCCGGGTGACACCAACCTGGTGACGCCTCTAAGTTCAGGTATAGACTGAGGTGAACGGCTTTTGTGTGACACCATGAGCCACCACCCCGGGTGACACCATGAGCCACCACCCCGGGTGACACCATGAGCCACCGCCCCGGGTGACACCATGAGCCACCGCCCCGGGTGACACCAACACTAGTGACGCCTCTAAGTTCAGGTATAGACTGAGGTGAACGGCTTTTGTGTGACACCATGAGCCACCACCCCGGGTGACACCATGAGCCACCACCCCGGGTGACACCATGAGCCACCGCCCCGGGTGACACCATGAGCCACCGCCCCGGGTGACACCAACACTAGTGACGCCTCTAAGTTCAGGTATAGACTGAGGTGAACGGCTTTTGTGTGACACCATGAGCCACCACCCCCGGGTGACACCATGAGCCACCACCCCGGGTGACACCATGAGCCACCGCCCCGGGTGACACCATGAGCCACCGCCCCGGGTGACACCAACCTGGTGACGCCTCTAAGTTCAGGTATAGACTGAGGTGAACGGCTTTTGTGTGACACCATGAGCCACCGCCCCGGGTGACACCAACCTGGTGACGCCTCTAAGTTCAGGTATAGACTGAGGTGAACGGCTTTTGTGTGACACCATGAGCCACCGCCCCGGGTGACACCATGAGCCACCACCCCGGGTGACACCATGAGCCACCGCCCCGGGTGACACCAACACTAGTGACGCCTCTAAGTTCAGGTATAGACTGAGGTGAACGGCTTTTGTGTGACACCATGAGCCACCGCCCCGGGTGACACCAACCTGGTGACGCCTCTAAGTTCAGGTATAGACTGAGGTGAACGGCTTTTGTGTGACACCATGAGCCACCGCCCCGGGTGACACCAACCTGGTGACGCCTCTAAGTTCAGGTATAGACTGAGGTGAACGGCTTTTGTGTGACACCATGAGCCACCGCCCCGGGTGACACCAACCTGGTGACGCCTCTAAGTTCAGGTATAGACTGAGGTGAACGGCTTTTGTGTGACACCATGAGCCACCACCCCGGGTGACACCAACCTGGTGACGCCTCTAAGTTCAGGTATAGACTGAGGTGAACGGCTTTTGTGTGACACCATGAGCCACCGCCCCGGGTGACACCAACCTGGTGACGCCTCTAAGTTCAGGTATAGACTGAGGTGAACGGCTTTTGTGTGACACCATGAGCCACCGCCCCGGGTGACACCAACCTGGTGACGCCTCTAAGTTCAGGTATAGACTGAGGTGAACGGCTTTTGTGTGACACCATGAGCCACCGCCCCGGGTGACACCAACCTGGTGACGCCTCTAAGTTCAGGTATAGACTGAGGTGAACGGCTTTTGTGTGACACCATGAGCCACCACCCCGGGTGACACCATGAGCCACCACCCCGGGTGACACCATGAGCCACCGCCCCGGGTGACACCATGAGCCACCGCCCCGGGTGACACCAACACTAGTGACGCCTCTAAGTTCAGGTATAGACTGAGGTGAACGGCTTTTGTGTGACACCATGAGCCACCACCCCGGGTGACACCATGAGCCACCACCCCGGGTGACACCATGAGCCACCGCCCCGGGTGACACCATGAGCCACCGCCCCGGGTGACACCAACACTAGTGACGCCTCTAAGTTCAGGTATAGACTGAGGTGAACGGCTTTTGTGTGACACCATGAGCCACCACCCCGGGTGACACCATGAGCCACCACCCCGGGTGACACCATGAGCCACCGCCCCGGGTGACACCAACACTAGTGACGCCTCTAAGTTCAGGTATAGACTGAGGTGAACGGCTTTTGTGTGACACCATGAGCCACCACCCCGGGTGACACCATGAGCCACCACCCCGGGTGACACCATGAGCCACCGCCCCGGGTGACACCATGAGCCACCGCCCCGGGTGACACCAACACTAGTGACGCCTCTAAGTTCAGGTATAGACTGAGGTGAACGGCTTTTGTGTGACACCATGAGCCACCACCCCGGGTGACACCATGAGCCACCACCCCGGGTGACACCATGAGCCACCGCCCCGGGTGACACCAACACTAGTGACGCCTCTAAGTTCAGGTATAGACTGAGGTGAACGGCTTTTGTGTGACACCATGAGCCACCACCCCGGGTGACACCATGAGCCACCACCCCGGGTGACACCATGAGCCACCGCCCCGGGTGACACCATGAGCCACCGCCCCGGGTGACACCAACACTAGTGACGCCTCTAAGTTCAGGTATAGACTGAGGTGAACGGCTTTTGTGTGACACCATGAGCCACCACCCCGGGTGACACCATGAGCCACCACCCCGGGTGACACCATGAGCCACCGCCCCGGGTGACACCATGAGCCACCGCCCCGGGTGACACCAACACTAGTGACGCCTCTAAGTTCAGGTATAGACTGAGGTGAACGGCTTTTGTGTGACACCATGAGCCACCACCCCGGGTGACACCATGAGCCACCACCCCGGGTGACACCATGAGCCACCGCCCCGGGTGACACCAACACTAGTGACGCCTCTAAGTTCAGGTATAGACTGAGGTGAACGGCTTTTGTGTGACACCATGAGCCACCACCCCGGGTGACACCATGAGCCACCACCCCGGGTGACACCATGAGCCACCGCCCCGGGTGACACCATGAGCCACCGCCCCGGGTGACACCAACACTAGTGACGCCTCTAAGTTCAGGTATAGACTGAGGTGAACGGCTTTTGTGTGACACCATGAGCCACCACCCCGGGTGACACCATGAGCCACCACCCCGGGTGACACCATGAGCCACCGCCCCGGGTGACACCATGAGCCACCGCCCCGGGTGACACCAACACTAGTGACGCCTCTAAGTTCAGGTATAGACTGAGGTGAACGGCTTTTGTGTGACACCATGAGCCACCACCCCGGGTGACACCATGAGCCACCACCCCGGGTGACACCATGAGCCACCGCCCCGGGTGACACCATGAGCCACCGCCCCGGGTGACACCAACACTAGTGACGCCTCTAAGTTCAGGTATAGACTGAGGTGAACGGCTTTTGTGTGACACCATGAGCCACCGCCCCGGGTGACACCAACACTAGTGACGCCTCTAAGTTCAGGTATAGACTGAGGTGAAGAAGAGAATGCTGCTCTAATTGTTACATTTCACGAACTCAACGATAATTGATTGAGATGGCATTTAAGGCAAAACATTTAAATACTTCCCGAATACGATGATGACTTAAAAAAGACGATCGCTGGTACGATGGCTACTCAAATCGTCTGCCTGCTGGATGTTGTATTGCCTACTCACATCGTCTGCCTGCTGGGTGTTGTATTGCCTACTTACATCGTCTGCCTGCTGTGTATTTTATTGCCTACTTGCATCGTCTGCCTGCTGTGTATTTTATTGCCTACTTGCATCGTCTGCCTGCTGTGTATTTTATTGCCTACTTGCATCGTCTGCCTGCTGTGTATTTTATTGCCTACTTACATCGTCTGCCTGCTGGGTGTTGTATTGCCTACTTACATCGTCTGCCTGCTGGGTGTTGTATTGCCTACTTACATCGTCTGCCTGCTGGGTGTTGTATTGCCTACTTACATCGTCTGCCTGCTGGGTGTTGTTTTGCCTACTTACATCGTCTGCCTGCTGGGTGTTGTATTGCCTACTTACATCGTCTGCCTGCTGGGTGTTGTATTGCCTACTTACATCGTCTGCCTGCTGGGTGTTGTATTGCCTACTTACATCGTCTGCCTGCTGGGTGTTGTATTGCCTACTTACATCGTCTGCCTGCTGGGTGTTGTATTGCCTACTTACATCGTCTGCCTGCTGGGTGTTGTATTGCCTACTTACATCGTCTGCCTGCTGGGTGTTGTATTGCCTACTTACATCGTCTGCCTGCTGGGTGTTGTATTGCCTACTTACATCGTCTGCCTGCTGGGTGTTGTATTGCCTACTTACATCGTCTGCCTGCTGGGTGTTTTATTGCCTACTTACATCGTCTGCCTGCTGGGTGTTGTATTGCCTACTTACATCGTCTGCCTGCTGGGTGTTGTATTGCCTACTTACATCGTCTGCCTGCTGGGTGTTGTATTGCCTACTTACATCGTCTGCCTACTGGGTGTTTTATTGCCTACTTACATCGTCTGCCTACTGGGTGTTTTATTGCCTACTTACATCGTCTGCCTACTGGGTATTTTATTGCCTACTTACATGGTCTGCCTACTGGGTATTTTATTGCCTACTTACATGGTCTGCCTACTGGGTATTTTATTTCCTACTTACATGGTCTGCCTACTGGGTATTTTATTGCCTACTTACATCGTCTGCCTGCTGGGTGTTGTATTGCCTACCTACATCGTCTGCCTCTGGGTGTTTTATTGCCTACTTACATCGTCTGCCTACTGGGTTTTTATTGCCTACTTACATCGTCTGCCTACTGGGTATTTTATTGCCTACTTACATGGTCTGCCTACTGGGTATTTTATTGCCTACTTACATGGTCTGCCTACTGGGTATTTTATTTCCTACTTACATGGTCTGCCTACTGGGTATTTTATTGCCTACTTACATCGTCTGCCTGCTGGGTGTTGTATTGCCTACCTACATCGTCTGCCTACTGGGTGTTTTATTGCCTACTTACATCGTCTGCCTACTGGGTATTTTATTGCCTACTTACATCGTCTGCCTACTGGGTGTTTTATTGCCTACCTACATCGTCTGCCTACTGGGTATTTTATTGCCTACTTACATGGTCTGCCTACTGGGTATTTTATTGCCTACTTACATGGTCTGCCTACTGGGTATTTTATTTCCTACTTACATGGTCTGCCTACTGGGTATTTTATTGCCTACTTACATCGTCTGCCTGCTGGGTGTTGTATTGCCTACCTACATCGTCTGCCTACTGGGTGTTTTATTGCCTACTTACATCGTCTGCCTACTGGGTATTTTATTGCCTACTTACATCGTCTGCCTACTGGGTGTTTTATTGCCTACCTACATCGTCTGCCTACTGGGTGTTTTATTGCCTACTTACATCGTCTGCCTACTGGGTGTTTTATTGCCTACTTACATCGTCTGCCTACTGGGTATTTTATTGCCTACTTACATCGTCTGCCTACTGGGTGTTTTATTGCCTACTTAAATCGTCTGCCTACTGGGTATTTTATTGCATACTTATATCGTCTGCCTACTGGGTGTTTTATTGCCTACCTACATCGTCTGCCTACTGGGTGTTTTATTGCCTACTTACATCGTCTGCCTACTGGGTATTTTATTGCCTACTTACAGCGTCTGCCTACTGGGTGTTTTATTGCCTACCTACATCGTCTGCCTACTGGGTGTTTTATTGCCTACTTACATCGTCTGCCTACTGGGTGTTTTATTGCCTACTTACATCCTCTGCCTACTGGGTATTTTATTGCCTACTTACATCGTCTGCCTACTGGGTATTTTATTGCCTACTTACATCGTCTGCCTGCTGGGTGTTGTATTGCCTACTTACATCGTCTGCCTGCTGGGTGTTGTATTGCCTACTTACATCGTCTGCCTGCTGGGTGTTGTATTGCCTACTTACATCGTCTGCCTGCTGGGTGTTGTATTGCCTACTTACATCGTCTGCCTGCTTGGTGTTGTATTGCCTACTTACATCGTCTGCCTGCTGGGTGTTGTATTGCCTACTTACATCGTCTGCCTGCTGGGTGTTGTATTGCCTACTTACATCGTCTGCCTACTGGGTGTTTTATTGCCTACTTACATCGTCTGCCTACTGGGTGTTGTATTGCCTACTTACATCGTCTGCCTGCTGGGTGTTGTATTGCCTACTTACATCGTCTGCCTGCTGGGTGTTGTATTGCCTACTTACATCGTCTGCCTGCTGGGTGTTGTATTGCCTACTTACATCGTCTGCCTACTGGGTGTTTTATTGCCTACTTACATCGTCTGCCTGCTGGGTGTTGTATTGCCTACTTACATCGTCTGCCTGCTGGGTGTTGTATTGCCTACTTACATCGTCTGCCTGCTGGGTGTTGTATTGCCTACTTACATCGTCTGCCTGCTGGGTGTTGTATTGCCTACTTACATCGTCTGCCTGCTGGGTGTTGTATTGCCTACTTACATCGTCTGCCTACTGGGTATTTTATTGCCTACTTACATCGTCTGCCTGCTGGGTGTTGTATTGCCTACTTACATCGTCTGCCTGCTGGGTGTTGTATTGCCTACTTACATCGTCTGCCTGCTGGGTGTTGTATTGCCTACTTACATCGTCTGCCTGCTGGGTGTTGTATTGCCTACTTACATCGTCTGCCTGCTGGGTGTTGTATTGCCTACTTACATCGTCTGCCTGCTGGTTGTTGTATTGCCTACTTACATCGTCTGCCTACTGGGTGTTTTATTGCCTACTTACATCGTCTGCCTACTGGGTATTTTATTGCCTACTTACATCGTCTGCCTACTGGGTATTTTATTGCCTACTTACATCGTCTGCCTACTGGGTATTTTATTGCCTACTTACATCGTCTGCCTACTGGGTATTTTATTGCCTACTTACATCGTCTGCCTGCTGGGTGTTGTATTGCCTACTTACATCGTCTGCCTGCTGGGTGTTGTATTGCCTACTTACATCGTCTGCCTGCTGGGTGTTGTATTGCCTACTTACATCGTCTGCCTGCTGGGTGTTGTATTGCCTACTTACATCGTCTGCCTGCTGGGTGTTGTATTGCCTACTTACATCGTCTGCCTGCTGGGTGTCTCGGTTTTCTTTGAACTTTCCCACCTCTCTCCTCGATGTTAAAAACAACCAAATAAACACAAGAGATGAACTATGGATGAACTCTGAAAAGTTAACCAAAATGCTACGCCGCTGATTCACCTAGTATAACTATTGATACAATTTGTTCAGTGTATTTTAAATTCAAGGGACGTTTGGCTACGCTCGGGGTAGAGAAGTTAATCCTATTTAATCCTTCCATCGATTTTTTCCATCTGAAATTAATGATCTCCCACAATGGGATATGAAGGTCAGTCCCTTGATTTGCTATAGCCAAACCAGTCAAACCGATCGGTTAAAAATAAAACGTACAGTAAGGCTGTTATAATATACTATTGATGTAATTGGACTGTTGGTTCATGTGTACATATTGTTAGGTTCTGAGCAGTGTTTTTTTGGTTGTTGTTTTATTCTTAAGCAGGTCTGGGTTGGTTGTAATTTATTATAAATAAAATTTAAAAAAACAAAAAAACAAAAAAAACCTAACGAGTGACGCAGAAAGGGAAAGTCCCATTTTTTCTGGAAATTCATTAGTGAGTCGGCACTTCAGCCCTGATGTATTATCTGTGTTAAGTACTCGGTCTGTTAGCGTATTGTTTTCGTGTGTGCTCAACCGGTTTTACAAGTTTTGTATTTTGACAGTAGTAATATTTTTTTAATGTGCAAAGTGAAATAACCTGTGCTAAAATGTCTTTGAAAAACAAAAAAACACAAGAAGACTATCATGAGAGAGAAAAAAAACTATTAAAATGAAACGAAAAACCATTGAAAAGCGAGAACAAGGTGGCTAATCTAGCGCGCAACTACAATCGGCCAATATCAACGAACTGCACTATTCTCAAGAACAATTAAGGAGATGGATGCTTCAAATGGAGTGTCAAGAATGTCTACGAAACGGTTACGACATATTTTCGAAAGGTTTTGAAGCGTCGGCAAAAAATATATGTCTTTGGACAGTTTTCTAGTTAAAAAGGAATAATATAATTATTTGTCATAAAATCATATTTTTCTTTAAGTTTTTTGTTTCAAATCTAAATTGTATTTTAGTTGATATTTGTATAATTTGTTTCACTCTTTAACAATTCATAAGTAATTTAATGTGAATAAATGTTAATAAATTTTTTTGAAAAATGAGTATTTTTTTAATCCGATGGAACGGATTATCGTATTTGACATTGATTTGTATGGGGAAAATTGTTTCTTATAAAGAGTGTTTCGCTTAACGAGTAAGACTCTGGAACGAATTATTCTCGTTATTAGAGGTTTGACTGTATCTGCAATTATACAACGTGTTTTGTGAAATCAATGAAGTTTGAAATAAGTGAAATAAATCTCAGACGTTTATTTACAATCATCCCCCCCCCCTCAATATTAAACTAGGTCACCATCAGTGGAAGACGAGACCCAAAATGGCGGCGGAAGTTTCCAACCAATCAACGATTACGAGGCTTGGGTATATTCAGCCTTCTTTGACGTCATCAATGACACTTACGTAATTCGAGTTTTCGGGCTGCAGAATACGCAAATACTTCATCAAGTGTTTTGTCACGTGATTGACAATCTCAAGGTCACCAAGATTGAAGGGAGGAAAGAATTTCTGCCAGATGGCCACAACCTGCGGTAGGAAAATATAAGCACAATGTTGTCTCGCTTTGTTTTTAGTTTCTATTCGCTGGGAGACTGGACTCAGTTTAGACCTAACTGTTGGGTGGACGCCTGGACTCAGTTTAGACCTAACTGTTGGGTGGGCGCCTGGACTCATTTTAGACCTATCTGTTGGGTGGGAGACTGGACTCAGTTTAGACCTAACTGTTGGGTGGGTGACTGGACTCAGTTTAGACCAATAATTTGCCAGGTGACTAAAATCATGTTAGACAAGGTACGCTTTGATCTGGTGGGTAAGGTTGAGATGAGATGAAGTCTAATTTTCAATATTTTCCCTTTCAGTTTCTGTGGCACGACCTATATATGTGAGCTAAGTGAACAGACCGGAAGTCAACCCCGTAAAGTGGCCCTGACCTTCGACGCACAAGACATGCCGACCAATCTGCTGCACGTTTTGTATCCCAGAGCGAGGCAGAGAAAGTTTACCGTCTGCCACGCGATGTTGTTCCGCTACCACAACGCCGTGCAGCTGGTGCAGTCCATTGAGATCAACCGGGTGTTCGGCGGCGAGCACTTCTACGTCTACAACCACAGCGTCTCCAGCACCACGGACGCAGTGCTGCGTCACTACCAGAACCTCGGCCTCCTCACCGTCATGCAGTGGCCGCTGCCCTCGGTACACGTCTGGTACTTCTGCCAGAACATGGCCATCAACGACTGCGTCTACAGGAACAGGATGATGTCAGAGTATGTCGTCATACAGGACACGGACGAGTTCATTGTGCCCAACCTCAACAACTCGTGGGGGGAACTCATCGAGGAGGTGATCGAGAGCACGCGCTCGAAAGACGGTCTCCCATCCCCCACGCTTGGTTCCTTTTCCGTGGAGACGACATTTCACTGCGGCAAGCCCAACCAGACCCAGTGGGACGACATCAAGAGAGAATTCCCCATGACGGCGGAGGAAGAGCAGTTTTACCGTAACCACTCGATCTACACCATGTTGAACGTTCTACGTGTCCGGCGTGTGATAATGTTTGACAGAAACTGCAAGACCATCGTCAGACCCGAGCTAATTCTCTACGCCGGCATCCACTACACCCACGTGCACCGGAACTCGTCCAGGCATACAGTGGTCAAGCAAAATTTAGCCATTGTCCACCACTACAAGGACAGGTTCAGGCCAGAGATAGTGGACACAACGATTCTGAAATACAAAAATGTTTTGTACCCAAGATTAAGAGCGGCTTTTCGGGAATTGCCATTTCTATAAAAGAAAATTAGATTTGTAAAAAAGTTTTTAAAAAATTATCTTTTAAATTGTTTTATTTTACATTAGTTTATCACGTTGGAAGTTTTGTTTTATGATTATACAACTTGAATATTAGCTCAGTTATTTCTTGTGTTTAGAAAATTTATGATAGTTTACCTGTGTGATGTGACAATATGGCGCCTGATTCGTTTGCTAAAAAAGTTGAGGGCGCAATGAAGTCAGTTTCCAGGTTTTTGTGCATGTCCAGATTTTGTTGTGCGATCAGATTCAAACTGGATTACAAGCAATTGTTGTACGCAAAGGGAAACAATAAATAATTTGTCCTTAATGAGTATATTTTAATGGTAAATTTTCTTATTTTTTTTTGTAAAACAGATTCTTTAACGGGACTTAAAACACATATTAAAATGATTTTTGAAAATACATATTACGTCCCTTGTAATTTCTCCTTAAAAGTACAGCTTGCACAATGAAGGGAGATAACACGTAATGTAACCGCACTGTGCTTGGATGTAAATGTAGTTCAGTTGATTAGTAATAAACTCTTTGTCTAATGCAGTGCTTCTCAAAGTGATGGTCCGCGGACCGGTGCCGGTCCATGGGCCATCTGATACCGGTCCGCAGAAGTTACCAAGAAAGGACAGTTCGCTACCACGTCAGTACAGGGAAAATAATTCACCGGTCCCTGGTGCAATGAAAACATTCTTGCCGGTCCGCCACACCATACAGTTTGAGAAGCACTGGTCTACTGGACACTCAATTTGCGTGATGCCATACATGACGTCATGTCAATGATTTGCCAGGTAATTGTCTAGCGTGTCAAAAGTGGCGCGCGTGCCATAGTTTCGCCATCCCTGCCCTCGGCTGTTAATAGTTGACCAGCACAGTAAAACCGAGAGCGAATCCTATGTATACATATATTGACTGATGACGTCATCACAGAGACAATGTCAATGCATTTAATCACATGTTGACATTTCTACTAAAACTAATATATTTTCTACAAATTTTTTGAATCAAATACTAAGAGAAGCATTTACTTTTTTTAAAGCGCAATTTTCCCATGGGACAAATTGCGTTTATATATTTGAAAAGTCTGTCCTGTATGGATGTCTGTTCGAGATTGCACAAGCAAGTACTCCTCAAACGAAAACGTTTACTGGATTTCCTGGAAAATCAAATTACGAAAAATATCAGTACTTTGTCCTTTTCTCGCCACAACATAACATCTATCGGGTTGAAACAAATGCCAAACGATAGCTAATAATATTTAGAACAATTTTGGAGAAGACATTTTTGAAAAATCTTTTTACATTCGACTCCCGTTATTTTAGCAGCAATTTGTTGATACCAATTGTTTTATTTACTTTCAGAATTATTGATTTGAAATTACTTTTAATGTAATCTAGAATTATTTCCCTTGAATAAAAAACGTTGGAAATTCTTTGTTGGAAATTGCGTTTAAATATTCATTCGAGTTTTTATTACTTGTTTATCTTAAAAACAAAAACAGAAACCAAAACAAACTTGGTGAAGGCTTCCATGAGATAATTCATCAAGGCTGTTTGAATGCCCATTAACCCATAACCCGCCTCACCACAATCTGAATGTGCCCTTTGAGGCACACTTATTCGACAGTTCACATTAAGGTCTGCAAATGTACTAAGCAGATAGACCAAAAATAACTCAGTTAACAAAGTTAAGTTAAGAACATTTTGGTATAATATTGTTTAAACCATATATATATATATACTATGTTGTGCTGCGGTGCCGTTGCACCTGCTGCGCCCACATTTTTCAAAAGCCCAACTAACTCGTCCTTGTTTGATAAATACGAAATATTAAACTTTCTGAAATGTACACAAAGTATTTTATAATAGCGGTTGTAGGGCGCCTACGGCGCCGACTTCGTTTTTTGTCAAAAGTCCAAGTAACTTAACCTTGCTTGATAAATACGAAATATTAAACTTCAATGGAATGTACACAAAGTATTTTATAATTAACCATCATCAAATTCTATTTTTACATTGTTCCCTTTTCCAAAATTAAAATATGAGCTAAAACAATGACTTCATATAATATTTTTTTACAGCGCATCTTTAATTTATAATCATTTTGAGCACCGATGCACACCTTGTATTTTAAAATATAAAATCAAACAATGACGTCATATGATATATTTTTACAGTGCTAATCACTACACGATTTTTAAAAATGCTATAGACTGTTGTACATCGTTCCTCAGAATTCCAGAATAAGTCACTTGGGCTATTATATTATAGACTAGTGTACTAGTTTGTGCTGCGGCGCCGTAGCGCCTGCGGTGCCGTGGCGCCTGCGACGCCCCCTTTTCTTTTAAAGCGTCTAGGGCGCCCACCTTTTTCAAAAGCCCAACTATCTTGTCCTTGTATGATAAATACGTAATATTAAACACATAGCTCGTATTGTTGAATTGATACTATGTACAGGAAATGCAGAGAGATCTAGTTAGGGTGGGACTAATACTAATTAGTCGACAGAAAGTAAACATTGGAAGGAAAACTCGTTTGTTCGTGGGCGGCACCAAGACCAAGCTAATTGGGGAGTAATTGGGGGTTGTCCTGAAAAGGACAGTATGGCGAAAAAACAAAATGGGCCGGGTGGTTCTGTTGTTGTTGATGATGTTTAGCGCTTGCCACCGGTGGCCTTCATTGACTTTTTGGGCCTGGATGTTTGGCAGGACACATCCCTGGGCGATGGTGACGACGGGCAGGATCTTGTCATATATATATTAAAATCCTCAAATCCTCTTTTTACATCGTTCCTTTTTCCAAAATTAAAATATGAGCTAAAACAATGACGTCATTGTTAATGTTATGTAACAATATTTTTGGTTTAAAGAATCTATTTGAAGACGACATTTCTCGTAAAAACTCTCAGATCATTAAGTAGTTGACCTTGATATGAGTTGGATTCAACGTGTACTTTGATATTTCGAGCATCGCGAGATCTTGACAGAGCGACATATAGCATTCCGTGCGAGAAAACAGCTGTCTGAAGATTTACACCTACGTGATCGAATGTCTGACCCTGACTCTTATTGATAGTGATGGTATATGCAGGTGTAATCGGAAATTGACGTCGTTTGAAGGTGAAAGGTAACACAGTATCCGTCGGTGCAAGATCGATGCGAGGAATTAATACCAAGTCACCACGATTGCATTCTGATATAATCCTTGCTTTTATAAAGTTTCGTGCCAGCTCTTCCACAATGAGTCTTGTTCCATTACACATACCCTTCTTCGGGTTCAAGTTACGTAGAAGCATGATGATGGTGCCCTTTTTTAATAAAAGAACATGTGGTGGCATACCCGATGGGGTCAACTCATTCAAGAATTCTGTTGGAAAATTGAGATTGTCGCTGGGGTCTTCGCTGCTGAGTGAATCTGCTGAGTAATAAATCATAGGATCTCCAGCCAACATCTCAATGATTTTACGATTCATTGCGAGTGTCTGAGCATTTGTCGGTGCAACAATCACGCGCTTTGAAAGCTCTTCGAGTGGCATCTGTTGAACATTTGCGAATATTGTCTCAATGAGATCGTGTGTTGAAACCATTTGCTGCGGTATTTGAATTGCATCTTCATCAAAAAGTCCCGACACTGGCTCTAAATTTCCGGATCCAACTTGTAACAGCCACTGATTATGAGCGTTTTGTCCCTCGCTTCTCATATTTGTTACCAATGTCAATTGCTTGAAATGTCTCCATAATCTACTTGTTTTGATGCAACACTCGATGATGTCTGTGCGAGTACCACGCGGAACAACAGGTAAGGTTTGACGAAAATCTCCTCCAATCACCAGAACCTTTCCTCCAAATGGCAAGTTAACATCCATAATCTCGCGAAGAAGCTTATCGATGCAACGCAAGCCATGTTTTGGCAACATTGTGATCTCGTCCATGAGAATGAGAGATGCTTCCTGCAATATTTGAGCTTCTGTGGATGTTAAGCGCATTAATGAGACTGAAGTATCGAGCAAAGGAACTGGCAACTTGAATCCACTGTGGACTGTCCTTCCACCCTTCAAAAGCGTTGCAGCAATTCCGGTTGTCGCGAATGGCAAGACAGATTGATTTCGACCGCGAATGAATGACATGAGCGTCGTGTAAAGAAATGTTTTACCGGAGCCTCCCGGTCCATCAATGTAAAAACATCGCTGTGTGGCATTCACGTCGTCCACTGCGACAATTATTTGATTAAATGCACTGAGCTGTTGGTCGTTGAGAAGTGCAATTCGCTCTGCTCCCTCTCGCACCTCTTCGACGGCATCGTACGCCGGAGTGTCGTCAGTAAAATTTCCAGTGGGCTCTGGTAGCTTGAATTTGCTACATGATTTGCCATGATGCTTGAAGATGGCATTGATGTTGTGGAGCGCTTTGTTGATAGCTATGGGCTCTGGGTCACGTCGCGCGTAGTCAAGAATCATGTCCGGTAGATGATCTTCCCACAATTTCGGAGCATCAGCAGGGATACAAAATACGCAGATATAAGCGAACATCTCGCGTAATTGCTTTGGCATAAGGTATGTGGCTCCATCTCTCAAACAATTTGCCCATTTGTCGTCAGACTCAAGTAATCTTCGTGCTGATGCTGCTGCCTTGAATGTCTCATAAACAACAGCATCAACCGTTCGCAAAAAGTCAAAGCTGGTAGCTCCACGCACGTGGAGAAGAAGCATTCGTAAATAGAATCGCTCTTCGTCCTTAATTTCCACCGTATACATACGCGATACCACATTGTTCCCTCCCCTCTTGCGTTGTTGCCAATGACCTTTTGTGAAAGTGCAATGGTAGGGTATATCCGTGTAAAGCCACTGTCTTGCTTCCTCATCATTCTCGTTGAGACTAAACCATCGCTCGAGTTTAGTTTTGCCAGTTTGTGCCGCTAAGAGCGCCTCCTCTTCATGCCCAGCTTCGAATACGACCGTTTGTTGATTTGGCAAGTGAACGTTGAGACGCATCACGGCATGACTGCGATCATGCATTGGTGACTCTCGCAATCTCCACATCGCTTCCGGAGCGCTAACGTACCGACAACTTATATAATTGGAAAGCTCATCGTATCGCAATTCTGGATTTCCATCTGATCTGATGGATATGTTGGCGCAATCAAAGCCTTTGAAAATGTACTTGTAGATGTACTTGATGGCATGAAGTGATGTGCAGACCTCGACGTTAATGTGTGCGTTATATTTGAGAGTCAAATAGGGGTTGTAGGGAAAGACATTGCGACTGTCCATTTGCACGCCTCTGACTGTTGCGCGCTCATTGTTTTGACGACGATATACCGGATAACCACTTGCGTTTGGAATTGTGTTTGCATTGAATTCTTTTGGGAAATTTTTACTGCAACTTCCATTGACCATACATGGTGCTTGTAAGTTGGCAGAGCCACACGGACCGTGCATCATACATAGCGTGACTATTTCCCGAAGTCGCGGACTTGATTCTGGGGGAATTTCAGCGCTTACGTATTGATCAATTCTGTGCGCCATGGTGAATTTATCCTCCACTCTCAATGTTACCAAGATGTGAGCGTGTGGGAGGCCACGTTTCTGGAACTCAATGCTGTACACGAAAGCGAGACATTGTCCGAAGATTCCATGCTTTGTAATGTCCTCCATCAACGAATCAAGCTTCAGTTTGAACACTCTTGCTACCAAATTGGGACGATCGCATGTTTCTTCTCCAGGTCACAGGTTGGCGACGATTTCTGGCCAGCTTGGATTTGCCGTAAATGTGATGAAGACGTCAGGTGCTCCCCACTTTGCAAAAATTGACATTGCGTTGCAGCATCTCTCTCTCATGTTACGCGGTGAGCCTTCGAATGACGATGGAAGGATGATAGACACGCCCGCTGCAACATTCTGATTCTCCGCTAAGTTAGCCATATGATCAGCCAGTCCTTGATATTGCTCTGTTCGTATTCGCTTCTGATTCTGCCTGATGTAGTTGAGATTGTTGGCTTCTACTTGAAGGTAAGAATCTACCAACCACTGTTGCGTGAGCTTTCCAGCGCTCATAATCGGACTGAAGTCATCGCGAATTGCTGTGAGAGCAGCTTTGAACTGCAACATGCTGACATTCCTACGCTTTTCTGCGAGCGTTGCACCTTCGTATGACTCGCATTGCCAATATGGCTGCCACCCTGCCTCGTTGTAAGGAAACATGATCGCGTAAATCATGGGGTCCATATTAGGGCTTAAAATGTTAAATTTGATGAAGGCTTGATTGGGATCTTGAGGATTTTTTGGATAGATGTGTATGTCTCTCTCGAAGGGAGGTTCTCCGTCCTCATTCACAAAGACCATGGCGATCTCATTGGATGTCGGTGCATTGTATCGCCTCTGATCAGACTGTCGATCGCGATAAAAGGCCATCGAAACAGTAGGAATGGTAAGTCCTAATTGAGCGGCATTCTGTGCTTCTCGCGACTCGATCTCGTGCATTAGCTGGTAACATTGTGCGAGCCGATTGTTGTCGCGGAAAAAGCGATCAAGCTGATACATAATTTCCTGTCGGCAATCCTCGTTTGCTTGATGCTGCTGACGAACGTCAGTTGCTTGAGTTGTAGTATCAAGCACATACAATTGAGCATATTGTGGTGCTTGATCGTTGACTGGCAGAGTAAGGGATGTTTGGTGACATGTCTGGCCGTGAATTTTGAAGACGTAAGGACCGCGTCCTGGAAAATCGATGATTTTTGCACCCATTGATGCGAAAGAGATGGCATTGTTGTATGAGCGGATCTTATCGCGAAAATGTCTATATTTTGGATGAGTTGGATCAGAGAGAAGCTGTTGTAGAAACGTAGGATATGGCAGTACAGTTCCGCCAACATTAGTAGGCTTTGGCAATTTGACGCGACCCTTCCTGCAACAGTTTGTGAATTTCATGTCTGCCGGACGTTCCGCAGCAAAATTTCGAGAGGCACAAAATTGACACATTGCATCAAAAGGTCCGCAGTGATGTTGATCAACATTTGCCTCATCAAAGTTACTTGCAACATCTTGAATTGCTTGACTAATGCGTTTTTGAGCTGCCTGATATGATGATGAGTTTGCTGTTAGACGTGCTTGCGTTTGTGATGGAGTTTCAAGCGCAATTCGATTACGTTGTGAAGCTGCATTTGCTTCTTGACGTGCAGCTGCGTGCTCTTCAGTTTCCAGCTCTAACTTTCGTCGTTTTTCAGCATTAATTTTAGCGAGGGTTTCCTGAGATTGTTTAGCCCGCCATCTTGCTTTACGTTCTCTTGCCAGCCTGCGCTTCCTTTCCATTGGATCTTCGCCCACATCCATAGTGTTTCTACTGTCCAAAATAATGAATACGAAAATAGTTAAATATATATAAAAGGTAATTATTGTTGTGGTACTTACGAAGATATTGTAGAGGATATTTGAAATCAATTAATATATATGCAGAATTTCAATGATGTGTATGTTTCAGATTGTGAAAGATAACCTTTAAAATAACAGTAAAAGTTAAGGACTGGGTATTGGAAAATTTTACGAAAGCTCCCGCGTAATTTAGTTATTTCACACTGAGAGGCAGTCAAAAAACTGACTGTTTCCAACTATATCAACATATTTACTTTGAAACTTTTATGTCTTTTGTTATATAACAAATGAAAATGTCAAAGAATTTGATAAGTAATTGATGTTGATCTAAAATAAAATATCAATAAATTTCAACGTTTTTCTTTCGAATGTCACTTTATTTTACTTCTACTCAGAATTCTACTCACAAGATGAATGATTAAAATCACTATTTTTTTAAATAATTGAAAAAAATCGAAATAATTGTCAGAAACTTTGAATCAATATTGAAAATAATTAAATGGTAACTACGATTGTGTCCCGTTTGCCAATTTTTTTTCAGCTTAACACATATTTAAATGTTTCATTTTAACACATAATGTTCATTCACTACCATGGTACTTATTCAGCACAGTCGGAATGAGCTTTTCGACATGTAGCTGCCTCCTCATCGGTTTGAAGTGCAATTCGATTTTTCAGCATTAATTTTAGCGAGGGTTTCCTGAGATTGTTTAGCCCGCCATCTTGCTTGACGTTCTCCTGCTAACCTGTGCTTCCTTTCCATTGGATCTTCGCCCACTTCCATAGTGTTTCTACAGTCCAAAACAATGAATACGAAAATAGTTAAATATATATAAAAGTTAATTATTTATTGTTCTGGTACTTACGAAGATATTTAAGAGGATATTTGAAATCAATTAATATATATGCAGAATTTCAATGATAAGTATGTTTCAGATTGTGAAAGATAACCTAAAAATAACAGTAAACGTTAAGGACTGTGACATCACTATGCTTTTAAAAAAAATCTTAATCATTTTGGTTTCCAGATTAACATTAACAAAACAACGCACGAACCTTTTACGTCAGCATTTGTGTTGTAAACAGTGCTGCCAGCGCTAGTTTATTTAATCATAGTGTGCTTTGAGCGTTACTGAATGAGTCAGTCAGTGATAATTGAGGGTTTTGTGCTGGGGTGCCAACTAACTAAATACGATATATTAAATTTCCGGAAATGTACTCAAAGTATTTTATAATTAACAATCTTTAAATCCTCTTTTTACATCGTTCCCTTTTCCAAATTTAAAAACATGAGCTAAATCAATGACGTCATATAATATCTTTTTACGGCGAGAAATTTTAGAAAGCAGCGCACCAAATTACTGCACCAAAAATAACTCTTATCGAACGTCCGCATGAAATTGTTCAATTTTTTAATTAATAAATAGTGTGGAGGGTGTTTAATGTTAATCTGGAAACCAAAATGATTATCCAATATTTTTAAAAAAAAAGCAGAGTGATGTCCCTCAGCGTTTCGCTACATAATTGAGGGTAAATATATATATGATTACTCGTCAAAAATGACGGAATTTTCAGTTGAAATCTTTTTATTTTGAAAATAATGCACGTTTTTTAGGGCACCTATGGCACCCACCTTTCAAAAAGCCCAACTAACTTGTCCTTGTTTGATAAATACGAGGGGTTGTAGGGCACCTACGGCGCCATCTTTGTTTATTGATTTTAAAATTAACCATCATCAAATCCTCTTTTTAAATCCCTTATATTAACTTCAAGGCCGTCTCTCTCTCTCTCTCTCTCTCTCTCTCTCTCTCTCTCTCTCTCTCTCTCTCTCTCTCTCTCTCCCTCTCTCTCTCTCTCTCTCTCTCTCCCTCTCTCCCCCCTCTCTCTCTCTCTCTCTCTCTCTCCCTCTCTCTCTCTATCTCTCTCTCTCTCTCTCTCTCTCTCTCTCTCTCTCTCTCTCTCTGTCTGTCTGTCTTGGGCGGGCGGAAAAACAAAAGTCAAAAATGACCCACTTACCGTAATCCGATCGAGCTGACATTTGGCACACGGGCCCGTCTTACATAACAATGCATCGTATCAAAATTTCAGATCGATCAAAAGTACAGAAATTAAATAAATGCATTTTTAGTTTATCCTAATATAACGTATGTAATTCAAATTCACGGTTTGTTATTGTTTTTTTTTGCCACGTGAGAGTTTGAGTTGACGCTTTGACGCGACCCATCGAATTACCGGCGTGCTTTTGTTTACATTTCACGTGTCATGCTGAGCTCGGTCCCTCCCACCCCACTTAGGGTTATGAAGCAAAGTTGAGTTAAGACAGATTCAGTCTGTAAATGTTTGTAGCGTTTGAAAATAATCAATGCTGTTAGTTATGTCTCATATATAAGGGATTTATTGTCAAAAACTTTGTTTTTACGGTTTTGTTTTTTATTAAATCCCTTATATTAACTTCACGGCCGTCTCTCTCTCTCTCTCTCTTTCTCTCTCTCTCTCTTTCTCTCTCTCTCTCTCTCTGTCGTTCTGTCGTCATCTCTGTCTTGGGCGGGTGGAAAAACAAAAGTCAAAATTGACCCACTTTCCGTGATCCGATCGAGCTGAAATTTGGCACACGGATCCGTCTCACCTAATAATGCATCGTATCAAAATTTCAGATCGATCGAACGTACAGTTATTAAATTAATTTTTTTTAGTTTATCCTTATATAACGTATGTAATTCAAATTCACGGTTTGTTATTGTTTTTTTTCCCACGTGAGAGTTTGAGTTGACGCTTTTACGTCGACCCATCGAAGTACTGGCGTGCTTTTGTTTACATTTTACGTGTCACGCTGAGCTCGGTCAAGCGAATCGGTGACCAGACTTTTCCCCCTCTCCCCCCACCCCCACCCTCAGGGTTATGAAGCAAAGTTGAGTTAACACAGATTCAGTCTGTAAATGCTTGTCGCGTTTGAAAATAATCAATACTGTTAGTTATGACTCATATATAAGGGATTTATAGTCAAAAACTTTGTTTTTACGGGTTAGTTTGTTTAAATCCCTTATATTAACTTCATCGCCGTCTCTGTCTTGGGAGGGCGGAAAAACAGAAGTCAAAAAATTACCCACTTCCCGCGATCCGATCGAGCTGAAATTCGGCACACGGACCCGTCTCGCCTAACAATGAAGTGTATCACATTTTCAGATCGATCAAACGTACCGTAATTAAATTGATGCATTTTTAGTTTATCCTTATATAACGTGTGTAATTCAAATTCACGGTTTGTTATTGTTTTTTTCCACGTGAAAATTTGAGTTGACGCTTTGACGCGACCCATCGAAGTACCGGCGTGCTTTTGCTTACATTTTACGTGTCACGCTGAGCTTAGACCATCGATCGGTGACCAGACTTTTCCCCTCTCCAATCCCCCTTCCCCCCAGGGTTATGAAGCAAAGTTGAGTTAAGACAGATTCAGTCTGTAAATATTTGTATATACTATTAGTTATGTCTCATATATAAGGGATTTATAGTCAAAAACTTTGTTTTTACGGGTTTGTTTTTATTAAATCCCTTATATTAACTTCACCGCCGTCTCTCTCTGTCTTTTTCTCTGTCTGTCGTTCCTCGTCGGGCTGGCGGAAAAACAAAATTTAAAAAATGACCCACTTTCTGTAATGCCATCGAGCTGAAATAGGCTCGTGTCACCTAACAATGCATCGTATCAAAAATTCAGATCGATCAAACGTACAGTTATTAAATTAATGCATTTTTAGTTTATCTATATAAACTCTATGTAGCGGTCGCTATTGTTTACATTTTACTTGACTTCACGTCAGCCATCGATGACCACATCTCGTGGAGGAGGAGTTCACTCAGTTTTAGGCTGTAAATGTTTGTCGCGTTGAAACATAAACAATACTTTATGTTCTGTCTCACATATTAGGGATTTATAGTAAAAAAACTTGGTTTTTACGGTGTTGTTTTATTTAAATCCCTTATATTAACTTCAAAATCTTGTCTCTCTGTCTGTTGTCATCTCTTCGTACGTCCGTACGTCGGGCGGAAAAAACAAACGTCAAAATGATACACTTCCCGTGATGCCATCGGGCTGCAATTTGACAGACAGACTTGTGTCACCTAAAAATGCATCGTCTCAAAATTTCAGATCGTTGGAACTTACCGTAATTAAATTAATGCATTTTTAGTTTATCTATATAAAACTATATGTAGCAGTCGCTATTGTTTACATTTTAAGGGTCACTTGACTTCACGCCAGCCATCGGTGAACACATATCGTGTTTTAACCAGGTGGAATTGACTCAGTTTCAGGCTGTAAATGTTTGTCGCGTTGGAACATAATCAATACTTTAAGTTCTGTCTCATATATAAGGGATTTATAGTAAAAAACTTTGTTTTTAAATTCCTTATATTAACTTCACCGCCGTCTCTGTCTGTCGTCAGCTCATGGGCGGGCGGGCGGAAAAACAAAAGTCGAAAATGACCCACTTCCCGTGATTCGATCGAGCTGAAATTTGGCACACTGACCCGTCTGACCTAACAATGCATCGTATCAAAATTGCAGATCGATCGAACGTATCGTAATTAAATTAATGCTATTTTAGTTTATCCTAATTTAACGTATGTACTTCTAATTAACGGTTTGTTATTGTTGTTTTTTCTTTCACGTGAGAGTTTGAGTTGACGCGTTGACGTCGACTGTCGTGCCAACACCCCCTCAAGTCCTATCCCCCGTTATTAAATAAAGGGGACATCACTCGGTGTCAGTCTGTAAATGTCTGTTGCATTTGAACATAGTCAATACTTTTAGATTTGTCTCATATATAAGGGATTTATAGCCAAAAACTTTGTTTTTACGGGTCTTTTTTATTACGGGGTTGTTTTTTTAAATTAAATCCCTTATATTAACTTCACCGCCGTCTCTCTCTGTCTTGGGCGGGCGGAAAAATGAAAGTAAAAAATGACCCACTTTCCGTAAAGCCATCGAGCTGAAATTTTGCACATGGAGCCATCTAACAATGCATCGTATAAAAATTCCGATCGATCGAACGTACCGTACTTAAATTAATGCATTTTTAGTTTATCTATATAAAACTATATGTAGAAGTCGCTATTGTTTACATTTTACGTGCCACTTGACTTCACGCCAGCCATCGTTGAATACATCTCATGTTTTAACCATGTGTACCGGCATGCTTTTGTTTACATTTTACGTGTCACGCCGAGCTCGGTCCAGCGATCGGTGACCACACCTTTCCCCTCTCCCACCCGCCCCCAGGGGTTATAAAGCAAAGGGAAGTTAAGACAGTTTCAGTCTGTAAATGTTTGTCGCGTTTGAACATAATCAATACTTTAAGTTCTGTCTCATATATAAGGGATTTATAGTCAAAAACTTTATTTTTACGGATCTTTTTTTATTTAAATCCCTTATATTAACTTCACAACCGTCTCTCTCTGTCTAAGGCGGGTGGAAACACAAAAGTAAAAAATGACACACTTCCCGTGATGCTATCGATCTGAAATTTTGCCCATCGACTTATGTCACCTAACAATGCATCGTATCCAAATTTCAAATTGATCGAATGTACCGTAATTAAATTAATGCATTTTCAGTTCATATCTATATAACATATGTAATTCAAATTCACAGTTTGTTGTTTTTCTTTCACGCGCCAGCTGAGTTCATGCGTTGACGCAACCCATCGATGTATCGGCGTGCTTTTGTTTACATTTTACGTGTCACGCATCGCTGGGTCCAGCGATCGGTGACCAGACCGTTCCCCTCTCCAAACACCCCCCCCCCGGTTATACTGCAGGAGTTAAGGCAGATTCAGTCTGTAAATGTTTGTCGCGTTTGAACAAGATCAATACTTTTAATTATGTCTCATATATAAGGGATTTATAGTCAAAAGCTTTGTTTTTACGGGTTTGTTTTATTACATTGTTCCCTTTTCAAAATTGAAATATGTGCTAAAACAATGACGTCATATACTTTTTTTTTACAGTGCATCTTTAATTGGCACAACTTTTGATGTACACCTTGAATTAAATATAAGAAACAATGACGTTATATAATTATATTTACATCCATACAAACATACATAAAACGGGAATTATGATATTGATATATATAATATATTAGGGCTGGTACCGATAAAAAAATATCGTTCGATTAATCGGGGAAATTTTAATCGATTAATTTGATTACCCGTAATTATATTTTTATAACGCATATATAGATCCCGTTAAGTTTGCGAGTCATTATTTCGCTAAATCGGTTCAGTCGCGGTAATTCTATGGCTCCCAAATTTTGTGACGTAACAAAGCAAATTCGTTCTACTATGCAAGAAAATGAGGAAGAAAAATATTTTTCTTTACGCATTCATGTTTAAATAATAATAATAATAATATGAGGGAAAAGTATGTTGGTAACAAAAAATATTAATTATTAATAAATTGGAAAAAGAAATTAGAAATATTTTCTTACGTTTTAATCCAACGTAAATGGATCAAATTAATTTTAATCGATTGAAAATTTTAACGTTTCATTGTTTAATAAGGCGTTAATTTGCGCGGCCCTAATATATAAGTACTAGGGGTTTTAGGGCGCCTTCGGCGCCCACTTTTTTTTGGGTAAAAAGCCTAAGTAACTTATCCTTGTTTGATAAATAAGAAATATTAAACTTCCTGAAATGTACACAAAGTATTTTATAATTATAAATCCTCAAATCCTCTTTTTCCAAAAATAAAATATAAGCTAAAACTATGACATCATATAATAACTTTTTTTAGAATTTGTAAAATTCTGCACACCTCCTGATGCGCGCCTTGTATATATACTTAAATATAAGCTCAAAAAATGACGTCATAGCGTTACTGATCATTCCTTCCAACCTGTGACTTGGGCTATTATATTGTTTATATGTAACTGGTGTCAAGCTTCTTCAACGCCTGCAAAGAATATGGTCTGCACATCAGCTTGAAAAAGACAAACATCATGGCCCAAAAACACATGTTCTCCTCCTACCATCAATATCGACAATGAAAAGTTGGAGGTTGTGGAAAGCTTTATCTACTTGGGGTCCAAGGTCTCCAATACACTGTCCATCGAGGACGAAATAAATAGTAGAATTGGCAAGGCAGCTGCCACAATGGCTAAACTAAGTAAACGGGTCTAGCAAAACACCAAGCTAACGGAGAAAACCAAAATTTGTGTCTATTCAGCCTGCGTCATCCGTACGCTGCTATACGGGAGCGAGTTGTGGACCACGTATATATCCCATCCGTCCGTCCGTCCGTACGTCCGTCCGTACGTCCGTACGTACGTCCGTACGTACGTACGTCCGTACGTACGTCCGTCCGTACGTACGTAAGTCCGTCCGTACGTACGTAAGTCCGTCCGTCCGTCCGTCCGTCCGTCCGTACGTACGTACGTACATACGTACATACGTACATACGTACATACGTACATACGTACATACGTACATACGTAGTACATACGTACATACGTACATACGTACATACGTACATACGTACATACGTACATACGTACATACGTTCATACGTACATACATACATACATACATACATACATACATACATACATACATACATACATACATACATACATACATACATACATACATACATACATACATACATACATACATACATACATACATACATACATACATACATACATACATACATACATACATACATACATACATACATACATACATACATACATACATACATACATACATACATACATACATACATACATACATACATACATACATACATACATACATACATACATACATACATACATACATACATACATACATACATAAGCATATATACACATTCATAGAGTAGACATATCAAAGTATATATCATATACATTTTCCTTAACAACAGCACATAAAAATAGAACATAAATGTCTCTCTAGAAATCACGGTTTTAATACACAGTGACCGCCTGCTGTCATGATAACAATAAACACCAAGTTTTAGGTCACCACTCGATGTATTAGTGTTATAACTTGTATATCATACTTAAAAACAAACTTTTATATTTTGAAGATCCATAGTGTGATCAAGACGGGGTTTGTAAGATATGGCTAGCCAGAACCAATAGCGTCTCTGAAACATTCTTTTTATTAGTACACAACAGAAAGTTTCTCATTGCAAGTTGTTTTAATGTCTATTGTTTTAGATCAATTTTTATTATGTGTTTTGTTATAATTAATTTTGTTATCATATGTATTGTGATGATGTGTAATAAATTTTGTTATAGCATTTATTGTTATCAGATGTATTGTTGTAATGTAATTTTGCATCCAGCATTTTGTTGTCTTATTCAAAGAGACGCTGTAATACATCCCAATGTCTTGATATTGGACATCTGTGCTGGGTCAAACGTGATGGATGGTGGTGTAGACAGAGTGATGGATGGTGGTGTAGACAGAGTGTTGGATGGTTGTGTAGGCAGAGCGATGGATTGTGGTGTAAACAGAGTGATGGATTGTGGTGTAGACAAAGTGATGGATGTTGATGTAGACAGAGTGATGGTTTGTGGTGTAGGCAGAGTGATGGATGGTAATGTAGACAGAGTGATGGATGTTGTTTTAGACAGAGTGATGGATGGTGGTGTAAACAGAGTGATGGGTGGTGATGTAGACAGAGTGATGGATGGTGATGCAGACAGAGTGATGGATGGTGATGTAGACAGAGTGATGGATGGTGTTGGAGACAGAGTGATGGATGGTGGTGTAAACAGAGTGATGGATGGGGATGTAGACAGAGTGATGGATGGTGGTGTAAACAGAGTTATGGATGGGGATGTAGACTGAGTGATAGATGGTGGTGTAGACAGACTGATGGATGGTGGTGTAGACAGAGTGATGGATGGTGATGTAGACAGAGTGATGAATGGTGGTGTAGACAGAGTGATGGATGGTGGTGTAGACAGAGTGATGAATGGTGGTGTAGACAGAGTGATGGATGGTGGTGTAGGCAGAGATATGGATGGTGGTGTAGACAGAGTGATGGATGGTGGTGTAGACAGAGTGATGAATGGTGGTGTAGATAGAGTGATGGATGGTGGTGTAGACAGAGAGATGAATGGTGGTGTAGACAGAGTGATGGATGGTGGTGTAGGCAGAGTG
This sequence comes from Ampullaceana balthica, assembly GCA_944989445.1. Lineage (NCBI taxonomy): Eukaryota > Metazoa > Mollusca > Gastropoda > Lymnaeidae > Ampullaceana > Ampullaceana balthica. Next base: position 20,338 of record CALYLW010000905.1, on the reverse strand, counting down.
ATGGATGGTGTTGTAGACAGAGTGATGGATGGTGGTGTAGACAGAGTAGTGGATGGTGGTGTAGACAGAGTGACGGATGGTGGTGTAGACAGAGTAGTGGATGGTGTTGTAGACAGAGTGATGGATGGTGGTGTAGACAGAGTAGTGGATGGTGGTGTAGACAGAGTGACGGATGGTGGTGTAGACAGAGTGATGTATGGTGGTGTAGACAGAGTGATGGATGGTGGTGTAGACAGAGTGATGGATGGTGGTGTAGGCAGAGTGATGGATGGTGGTGTAGACAAAGTGATGGATGGTGGTGTAGACAGTGATAGATGGTGGTGTAGGCAGAGCGATGGATTTTGGTGTAGACAGAGTGATGGATGGTGGTGTAGACAGAGTGATGGATGGTGGTGTAGGCAGAGTGATGGATGGTTGTGTAGACAGAGTGATGGATGGTTGTGTAGGCAGAGCGATGGATTTTGGTGTAGACAGAGTGATGGATGGCGGTGTTGGTAGAGTGATGGATGGTGGTGTAGACGGAGTGATGGATTGTGGTGTAGACAGAGTGATGGATGGTGATGTAGAGAGAGTGATGGATGGCGGTGTAGGTAGAGTGATGGATGGTGGTGTAGACAGAGTGATGGATGGTGATGTAGAGAGAGTGATGGCTGGTGATGTAGACAGAGTGATGGATGGTGGTGTAGACAGAGTGATGAATGGCGGTGTAGACAGAGTGATGAATGGTGGTGTAGACAGAGTGATGGATGGTGGTATCGGCAGAGTGATGGATTGTGGTGTAGACAGAGTGATGAATGGTGGTGTAGACAGAGTGATGGATGGTGGTGTAGACAGAGTGATGGATTGCGTTGTGGACAGAGTGATGGATGGTGGTGTACACATACTGATGGTTGGCGGTGTAGGTAGAGTGATGGATGGTGGTGTAGACAGAGAGATGGATGGTGGTTTAGACAGAATGATGGATGGTGGTGTAGACAGCCTGATGTTTGGTGGTGTAGACAGAGTGATGGATGATGGTTTAGACAGAGGGATGGATGGTTGTGTAGACAGAGTGATGGATCTTGGTGTAGACAGAGTGATGGATGGTGGTGTAGATAGAGTGATGGATGGTGGTGTAGACAGAGTGATGGATGGTGGTGTAGGCAGAGCGATTGATGGTGGTGTAGACAGAGTGATGGATGGTGGTGTAGACAGAGTGATGGATGGTGGTGTAGACAGAGTGATGGATGGTGGTGTAGACAGAGTGATGGATGGTGGTGTAGGCAGAGCGATGGATGGTGGTGTAGACAGATTGATGAATGGTGGTGTAGACAGAGTGATGGATGGTGTTGTAGACAGAGTGATGGATGGTGGTGTAGACAGAGTAGTGGATGGTGGTGTAGACAGAGTGATGGATGTGAGAGATGAAGTTATTTGTTTACATCTTGTCAGAAATAATGTAGCAACGATTTCAGGAGGGTGCTGTGAACTTTATGTCGGAACTGCTCCCTGAAGAGAGTTATGACGAGACAAAGTAGAGGATAGTATTGCTAAAGAGTAGTGCTCCCCTTGTTTAGCACTCCCCTTGCATAGCACGTCCCTAGTCTAGCACTCCCCTTGCATAGAACGTCCCTAGTCTAGCACTCCCCTTGCATAGCACGTCCCTAGTATTGCACTCCCCTTGCATATCACGTCCCTAGTCTAGCACTCCCCTTGCATAGCACGTCCCTAGTATTGCACTCCCCTTGCATATCACGTCCCTAGTCTAGCACTCCCCTTGCATAGCAAGTCCCTAGTCTAGCACTCCCCTTGTATAGCACGTCCCTAGTCTAGCACTCCCCTTGCATAGCACCTCCCTAGTCTAGCACTCCCCTTGTATAGCACGTCCCTAGTCTAGCACTCCCCTTGCATAGCACCTCCCTAGTCTAGCAATCCCCTAGCATAGCACGTCCCTAGTCTAGCACTCCTCTTGCATAGCACGTCCCTAGTCTAGCACTCCCCTTGCATAGCACGTCCCTAGTCTAGCACTCCTCTTGCATAGCACGTCCCTAGTCTAGCACTCCCCTTACATAGCACGTCCCTAGTCTAGCACTCCTCTTGCATAGCACGTCCCTAGTCTAGCACTCCCCTTACATAGCACGTCCCTAGTCTAGCACTCCATAGTACGCACCGTTCTTTATATATACAAAAATCATTAAATTGAATTTTTCCAAACAACAAACTCTAAACAAGTTTTTTAACATCTATTTTTTTTTGTCGTGGCAGAGGTGGCTTTCAAAGTTTGTTCCTTTTGTAAAAAAAAACAAAAAAAAACACAACTTCAAACAAATAAACAAAGAAACAAACCGAGTTTCTCGTGTTATGTATTACGAAAATGACCAACAAATTAATTTTTTTAGATAATCCCAATTGTTTTACAGCATTCTCTCTCTTCTTCGCCCCCAAATCGGAATATTTTACTAATGGAGTTTTCACGCCTCTGAACTACTTTAAATATTTCAGAGCTCATCTCTTTACACAATCGATTTTCTACATCAGTAATAAACTTTCCCGAAATCAAAGAAGAAGTCAGACAGTAAACGCGCTACTGATGTTTGTGTTTGAACTTCTTCTGATTTATGTATACGGTTTATTGTATACGGACTTTAGCTTGACAGACTTGCGTGATACTCAGAGTTTTAGCTGGACAAACTTACGTAATACTTAGAGTTTTAGCTTGACAGACTTACGTGATACTCAGAGTTTTAGCTGGACAAACTTACGTAATACTTAGAATTTTAGCTGGACGGACTTACGTAACACTCAGAGTTTTTGCTTGACAGACTTGCGTAATACTTAGAGTTTTAGCTGGACAGACTTACGTGATACTCAGGTTTTTTTGACTCAATGACTCAGTGGGTAAACATATAAACTACTCATAACGTAGTGGGCTAACCCTGAAATTACATGTAAGGTATCGGGCCAAAAACTCACATTACATGTAAGGTAGCGGGCCAAAACTCACATTACATGTAAGGTATCGGGCCGAAAACTCACATTACATGTAAGGTAGCGGGCCAAAACTCACATTACATGTAAGGTATCGGGCCAAAAACTCACATTACATGTAAGGTAGCGGGTGAAAATATCAAATTACACGAAGTTAAGCGAGTCAAACAGGATAAACATTCAACAACGGCTAACAATAAATATAACGGTAAAAAATGGTAAAAATAAAATATTTGTCGAATCCATTCCGCCACTAATCTCAATCTTTTAAAACTGATTTTCATCATCTTCTCTTGGTTACAGGTTTGTTGATGTTTGGAGTAATTATCTGAGGCGTTGAGATTCTCGTGTGTTGAACAGTCGATTATTTGATGAAATCTGTGAGTTGTTTTGTTTATCTTCATCATAGAAAACAGCTGTGGACGCAGATAGTCACTACTAGCCAAGTTAACGTTGTTAGTTGCTAGCCACATGTAAACGGAGAAAAGCCATGTCTGCAGACATAAAACGAGCGAACTTAACCGATCATATATTATCGTACTTTGCCTTTCGTAACCAATTACAATGCAAGTTTACTTGTCTCATATGTAAATTTAAAGTTGCATTGCTACGACAATGGCTAATGGGTTAAGAAACAGCTACCAATTTTCTGGAGGCGAAGAAATATTAAAACACCATGAAATCGCTTCGATTTAGATATAGTGGATTACAATTTATAGAACACGGTCATTAAAATGTTCAACTTAAAATTCTCTCGGGCAGAATAAAATCGTGCGGAAGTCAAGATCCATGGGGCATGGTATATATATGTATTCCAGGCCAGATGTAGCCCGCGGGCCTGAAGTTGAACACATGTGAACGAGTAAAAAGTTATTTTGTGTGATAAAATTTCATTATTTTTTCTTATGGCTTAAATAATTTATCAGCACACCTAACAACTCCACGTTAGCAAATGTCTATGTTTCAAAAGAGAGAAAATTTGATAAACCAGTCCAGAACTAAACATGTCCTCCTAAACTATGTTGGATCTTTCTTATCTGTTACAGAACATACATAAATGAGATATTCAATCAAATAACACATTCCTCAGGGCTGGAAAATTGAATGAAATTATATTCTGTAAGTATCGAACTTTAATTATTTTCTGTAAGTAACAAACTTTAATTATATTCTGTAAGTATCAAACTTTAATTATATTCTGTAAGTATCGAACTTTAATTATTTTCTGTAAGTAACAAACTTTAATTATATTCTGTAAGTATCAAACTTTAATTATATTCTATAAGTAACAAACTGTTATTATATTCTATAAGTAACAAACTGTTATTATATTCTATAAGTATCAAACTTTAATTATATTCTATAAGTATCAAACTTTAATTATATTCTATAAGTAACAAACTTTAATTATATTCTGTAAGTATCAACCTTTAATTATATTCTGTAAGTAACAAACTTTAATTATATTCTATAAGTAACAAACTTTAATTATATTCTATAAGTAACAAACTTTAATTATATTCTATAAGTATCAAACTTTAATTATATTCTATAAGTATCAAACTTTAATTATATTCTGTAAGTATCAAACTTTAATTATATTCTGTAAGTATCAAACTTTAATTATATTCTGTAAGTATCAAACTTTAATTATATTCTATAAGTAACAAACTGTTATTAAGGCTAGTTGACAAAAAAAAACCATTAACATATTCATCATTTTTATTTAAAATTTTGGTTTTTGAAACACTTTTTAAAATGAACAAAATGGTAGAGGTAAATAAATGTTGTCCGTTTAATGAATTATCCTGACATCACAATCTAGATAACGGATTAATTTAAAAACATCCATTTTAAACCAAGTAGTAAGTTCAAGAAATATTTTTTTAACAAGCTGGTTTAAAATAAAATGATAATGTGTTGAAATTGTCCCCAAAAACAAAGTTTAAAAAAAATATTTGTTTTTACAAAGAGCAACCTTAACATTATATTGACATTGTTTGCTTTTTCCCTCCGAGAAACCATTTATTGTCGAGATTCAACGCTGCGACATTTTTATTAGAGCAATGGTCTCATGGTCACGATTTTAAGGCACGTCAAAGAAAGCTGCTAAATATATTGCATAACATCGCTAGAAGGCACCGGATGTGACGTCATTCGGGATTGCTTCTACTTATACAACTTACCTGTGGCTCTTCAGGTGGCATCCACTTGTGTCTTGAGACATGATTGACACACACACATCTTTCTTTTAAAAACGTTTAAATTTATGGACACAAGGGAGATGAATCCTGGCAGGATGAGACTTTGCCACTTCGTTTATCCCATCCTAAGGCCACGCCCCTTGGTCCTGAAGACACTTGTCCTCGCCACCACTGTGCTGCTCACTGCCTGTATATTTTACCAACATCCAACAAGTTTAACAACATTTACCTCAGTGCTCACATCCCAGTGGCTAGGAGAAATGAACGCCTCTCAGACACTCAAGTTGGACACGACAAAAAACACTTCACTTAACGAGGTCATCACAGGTTGGAGAGTGATGGAGACCATACCACGTGACAACCACGTGACAGACAGGTAGGGGGTTTATTAATTTGTGCAACTTCAATGACTTGACGCATCACATATCTAACAAACATCTAACACACATCTAACAAACATCTAACAAACATCTAACTCACATATAAAAACATCTAACACGCATCCAACAATATCTAACTAACATATAAAACATCTAACACACATTTAACAAACATCTAACTCACATCTAACAAACATCTAACACACATCTAACAACAAACTAAACAAATCTAAAAACCTCTATCACACATATGACAAACATCTAACACACATCTAACAGAAATCTAACAAACGTCTAACAAACATCTAACTAACATATAAAAATATCTAACTCACCTCTAACAAACATCTAACACACAACTAAGAAACATCTAACAAATATCTAACACACATCTAACAAAAATGTAACAAACATCTAACACATATCTAACACACATCTAGCAAACATCTAATACATATCTAACAAACAACCAACACACATCTAACACACCTAACAAAAGTCTAGCAAACAAACAACAAACATAAAAACATCTAACAAAAATTAAAATAACATCTAAAAACATCTAACAAAAATATTTAAAAAATCTAACAAACATAAAGCTTAGACTGATACCAAGATATTAACAGTCGCGTTGGAGGCTTGGGTTTCTTGGAGATGTTGTTGTGGGACTCGATACCAAGTAGAACACGTAGGCAAACCCTACTGTAAGGGGATCTTGACCCTTCTGTAAGGGGATCTTGACCCTTCTGTAAGGGAATCTTGACCCTTCTGTAAGGGGATCTTGACCCTTCTTTAAGGGGATCTTGACCCTTCTGTAAGGGGATCTTGACCCTTCTGTAAAGGGATCTTGCCCCTTCTGTAAAGCGATCTTGACCCTTCTGTAAGGGGATCTTGACCCTTCTGTAAGGAGATCTATACACTTCTGTAAGGGGATCTTGACACTTCTGTAAGGGGATCTTGACCCTTCTTTAAAGGGATCTTGACACTTCTGTAAGGGGATCTTGACCCTTCTGTAAGGGGATCTTGACCCTTCTGTAAGGAGATCTATACACTTCTGTAAGGGGTCCTTGACACTTCTGTAAGGGGATCTTGATCCTTCTGTAAAGGGATCTTGACCCTTCTGTAAGGAGATCTATACACTTCTGTAAGGGGTCCTTGACACTTCTGTAAGGGGATCTTGACCCTTCTGTAAGGAGATTTTGACCCTTCTGTAAGGGGATCTATACACTTCTGTAAGGGGTCCTTGACACTTCTGTAAGGGGATCTTGATCCTTCTGTAAAGGGATCTTGACCCTTCTGTAAGGAGATCTATACACTTCTGTAAGGGGTCCTTGACACTTCTGTAAGGGGATCTTGATCCTTCTGTAAAGGGATCTTGACCCTTCTGTAAGGAGATCTATACACTTCTGTAAGGGGTCCTTGACACTTCTGTAAGGGGATCTTGACCCTTCTGTAAGGAGATCTATACACTTCTGTAAGGGGATCTTGACCCTTCTCTAAGGGGATCTATACACTTCTGTAAGGGGTCCTTGACACTTCTGTAAGGGGATCTTGACCCTTCTGTAAAGGGATTTTGACCCCTCTGTAAGGAGATCTATACACTTTTGTAAGGGGATCTTGACCCTTCTGTAAGGGGATCTATACACTTCTGTAAGGGGTCCTTGACACTTCTGTAAGGGGATCTTGATCCTTCTGTAAAGGGATCTTGACCCTTCTGTAAGGAGATCTATACACTTCTGTAAGGGGTCCTTGACACTTCTGTAAGGGGATCTTGACCCTTCTGTAAGGGGATCTTGACCCTTCTCTAAGGGGATCTATACACTTCTGTAAGGGGTCCTTGACACTTCTGTAAGGGGATCTTGACCCTTCTGTAAAGGGATCTTGACCCTTCTGTAAGGGGATCTTGACCCTTCCGTAAGGGGATTTTGACCCTTCTGTAAGGAGATCTATACACTTCTGTAAGGGGATCTTGACCCTTCTGTAAGGGGTCCTTGACACTTCTGTAAGGGGATCTTGATCCTTCTGTAAAGGTATCTTGACCCTTCTGTAAGGATATCTATACACTTCTGTAAGGGGTCCTTGACACTTCTGTAAGGGGATCTTTACCCTTCTGTAAGGGGATCTTGACCCTTCTGTAAGGAGATCTATACACTTCTGTAAGGGGATCTTGACCCTTCTGTAAGGGGATCTTGATCCTTCTGTAAAGGGATCTTGACCCTTCTGTAAGGGGATCTTCTTGACCCTTCTGTAAGGGTTTCTTGACCCTTCTGTAAGGGGTTCTTGACCCTTCTGAAAGTGGATCTTGACCCTTCTGTAAGGGGATCTTAACCCTTCTGTAAGGGGATCTTGACCCTTCTGTAAAGGGTTCTTGACCCTTCTGTAAGGGGATCTTGACCCTTCTGTAAGGAGATCTACACCCTTCTGTAAAGGGCTCTACGCCCTTCTGTAAAGGGATCTACACCCTTCTGTAAGAGGATCCAACAATTATCAGTCAAAAGAAATATGTTTTTCGATTATGTCGCTCTAAAATTAAGTGTAACAAATTTGCAAATACAAATGGCCTCTTTTAGCAGTGTCGGCGACTTAAACGTTCTTGGATTGGACGCACAGTTTCAAGACGTCAATGACAGAAACGCCTGGGTTTACTCTGCGCACTATGACGACTACAACGACTCTGAGCCCGTGGTGCGCATTTTAGGGATCAGCAAGTGCGCATGGGATCACAGAATGGTCTACTGTCACGTGACGGAAAGAGACAGGAGTTTCATTGTTCAGGGACAGCAGGACAACATCCACGAGGGCTGGAATAAAACGTAAGCAAAAAGGGAGGGAGTGGGGGAACGGATAACCCTCGTGAATTATTTCATGTCATCGTTTTTGTTATTTCATAATTGGATCTAAACTCTAAACAATGGCTTGCTCCTTAACTGATAAGAAATTTAAGGGATTAGGGGCTTTGAAAAAAAGTGAACTTATAATATTTAGATTTCCATCTGCAAAATAGATACCCTTATGAATGATTCACAGATTAATCCACTCCAGTTCTTTCTATAAACATACATAATTTGCAATGTCCTGTCCATGAGGCTACTACTAATTTTAGAAAGCAGCGCATCAAATTACTGCACATAAAAAATTTAAAAAAAACTATTTTCCACATAAAATTGTGCAATATTAAAATCTCCTATATAATAAAAGGCTAAGTTCTGTCTAATCATCGATAGCGATTGGTCCCTCAAACACATATGACTCCTTTAGCCAATCATATTGAACACGTTTACGCAGACGTTCAAAACGAGTTATTTTTGGTGCAGTATTTCTTCAATGACTTTATTTTGAGTAATGTGCTGTGGGATTTATAGTCAAAAGCTCGGTTTTTACGAGTTATTTATTTTAACTATAATGAATAGTATTTTTGACGTGATGCACATGTATGCCGGTCGAGAAGGCTATTGGAGGGGAGTTACAACATGCCACCGAACTGTGGCGGAACGTCCTTGGACGGGCTTTGTTGCTCGTAAATGAATAAAATAAAAATAAATGAAAGTTCTGTATAACATTATTTTTTTATTCTGGTGTGTATTTTTTTCAAAATAAATAGATTTCAGCTTAACTGTATTTATTATGAAAACTTCCATCATTCTTGACGGGTAATACACTAGTATATATATATATATATATATATATATATATATATATATATATATATATATATATATATATATATATATATATATATATATATATATATATATATATATATATATGTTCTTTCGTCCGTCGATACGACGAGGACCACTCTAGTCATCCGAGGGTTTTCTGTGCGTGCGCAGATGGCTGATTAGGCCGATCCTTGCATGAAAGGTTCGGGAACAGAAGGGACAGGGGGCGAGTGCGACATCTCCTGGAGGGTTGACAGCATGGGCCTTTCGGGCTTGCCCCTTCTTTTCTGCGGCGGTAATCCGGTTTGCCTCGCATGACCTGGCACCTTCGTGGATGGAAGAGCGCCTGATGGATCGGTCCATTGCAGCTCGTTCCCACGTGTCTGGATTTATGGCAAACGCTTTCATTGAGGCTTTCAGTGTGTCTTTGAAGCGTTTCTTTTGCCCACCGTGGGACCGCTGGCCATACTGGAGCTCACCATAGAAGATTCTCTTTGGCAGTCTCTCGTCTGGCATTCGGACAACGTGCCCTGCCCAGCGAAGCTGGGACTGCATCAGGAGGGTGAAGATGCTGGGGAGACCTGCCTTGGTCAGTACCACTGTGTCTGGAATTTTGTTCTGACACTTTATGCCGAGAATCTTCCTGAGGCTTGTTATATGAAAGTGGTTCAGCTTTCTTGCATGGCGCTGATAAACAGTCCAAGTTTCACAAGCATAAAGCAGTGTGGGGAGCACCACTGCCCTGTACACTTTCAGCTTGGTCTGGATGGTAATGCCTCTTCTGTTCCAGACATTAGGGTACAACCTGCCAAAAGTGGAGCTGGCTCTGGCAATTCTGACGTTCACTTCGTCATCGATGGTGACATTTTGAGACAGTGTGCTGCCTAGGTATGTGAACCGGTGCACTGTGTTGAGTCTCTGGCCGTTGACAGTGATGTTGGGCTCTACGTAGGGTCTTCCAGGCGCAGGCTGATGGAGGACCTCAGTCTTCTTGGTGTTGATTGACAGACCAAAGTTTGTGCAGGCACTGGAGAACAGGTTTACACTGCGTTGCATGTCGGCTTCTGAGACAGCGTTGAGGGCACAGTCATCAGCGAACAGCAGGTCTCTGATGATGTCTGTCATAACCTTGGTTTTTGCCTGGAGCCTCCGAAGGTTGAACAGCTTGCCATCTGTGCGGTATTTCAGGTTGACACCAACATCCTCGTCTCTGAAGGCCTCTGTCAGCATGGCGGAAAACATGAGGCTAAACAGTGTTTGTGCCAGGACGCAGCCCTGCTTGACTCCGTTTGTGACTGGGAAAGGATATATATATATAGTTCAATGATGTTTTCCAGCTTAAACTAAAATAGACGAATCACAAGAAATATAATGCGCCCCCCACCCCCATCCAAAAAATGTTTATCAGAAATATCACGAACAAATTTTGTATTTTCGTGCAATCGAAGATTTAGGTTTGATGAATTTTTTTCATATCAAAACGTTATATTCGAGTAAGTCAAGAACAACATTGATATAAGTTATAATTTATAATCTTTCTTATAATACTCCAACAGTGAAGCCGCCTCCATCTTCACCTGTGTCTTGGCAAAGAATTCCAAGCCTTTGTCTGTGTCCTTGACCTTCAACTTTACAGACAAGCCGACTAATGCCATTCGAGTTGTCTACCCTAAGCCCCCGGAACGCAACTTCACCGTCTGCCACGCCGCGCTCTTCAACTTCAACAACACCAACCAAATCATCAACTCTTTTGAGATCAACCGACTCTTTGGCGCCGAGCATTTCTACGTCTACAACTACAGCGTCAGCGACACGACAGACGCCGTGCTGCGTCACTACCAGAAACTGGGCCTCTTGACCGTCATGCCTTGGCGACTTCCGGTTTCAGACGTCTGGTATCACGGTCAGGTCGTGGCCATCAACGACTGCGTCTACAGGAACAGACACAGCTCCAAGTATGTCGTCATCCACGACACGGACGAGTACATCATTCCGGAAGTGCATGACTCCTGGGCGGAAGTGTTGAGGGAAGCCGAAGAAAATTATTTTAAAGTTACTGCTAAGTCAAACAAAATTAAAACAATTGGTACTTTTATTTTCCAGGGCTCTTTTTACTTCAAATCCTCCGATAAAAACTGGCCGTCCATCAAAAAGAACTTCACCATGACGGAAGACGACGAGGCATTTCTTACCTCGAAATCTGTGTTACCATTTCTCTACACTCTGAGGGAAGGACCAAATCGTCGGTCTTTATTTGGAAGTAAGACCATCGTGAGACCAGATTACGTCATCCAGGCAGGGATACACAACGTCCACGTGGACAGGATGTCAGTGGGGCGGGCAATTGTGAACAGATCCCTTGCTGTGATACATCACTGCCGCCGCTACCCCCAAGCAAATGTCACTGAAGTCTCAGCTTTGAGGTTTATGAAAAAAGCGCTTCCGGTCCTCAGAGCAGCGTACAACTCGCTGGCATCAGACGAGATTGTTATTGTACCATCCAAACAGACATCCGTCTGAATGGGACGTGAAGGGCACGGGAAAACATGAATAACTCTTCAATCCCTCAAGAGTTAACAAAACGTTGCTTTATAAGCGGTAGTCTATATTATATCTTTCAATTATCCGAAGATTTCTGCGAAAACTGGGCGTTTTATATAGCACTGAATGTATCCCACAATGCATTGCTACTTGTTACATTACGTTTCTTACGCCCTAATATCAATATAATTATTTTAAGATCTGATAGACCAGGGGTCGGGAAACTGTTTGTCTGAGAGAGCCATAAACACCATATATTTTGTCTGAGAGAGCCATAAACACCACATATTTTGTCTGAGAGAGCCATAAAAACCACATATTTTGTCTGAGAGAGCCATAAACACCACATATTTTGTCTGAGAGAGCCATAAACAACACATATTTTGTCTGAGAGAGCCATAACCACCACATATTTTGTCTGAGAGAGCCATAAACACCACATATTTCGAAAGTAACTCTGTGAGCTCCATACACATGGGCGTAGGGAAGGGGGGCAAGGAGGGCATTTGCCCCTCCCCCCCCCCATTTGAGAAAAAAATGTCTTAAAATTTCATAAAGTTGTTACAATAAAACTGAACTAAATTTCCTGAAAGTTTATTATATGGAAGACAGTTAACATTAATCAAACATAAAAAAGAATTATATCTGCAAGTATAACTGATTACATTACTGATTGTTCTAAATATTCCAGTTGTTTAACAATATCTGTAACATTTTCAGCAAAAATCCGCAAGCTTTTATATTTATGTGACCATCTAGTTTCATATAGCAAAGGAACATTAAGAATAAGTTTTCTTTGCTGATTACTTTCTCGGAAAAAACACTATAATTGACTTAATTGTTCCTATTGTGTTTCGTACAACATTCACATTATTTAAATCGTTCACAACAAGATTTAGTTTATTTGAACTGCAATGTACAAATGCTGCTTTTGGGTATTTTTTTCGAATTATTGCTTGGACTCCTCCTTCTTTACCTGCCATTGAAGAACATCCGTAGTATCCTTGACCAACAAGCTTTGTCATATTTAATCAAAATTCTAATCAATTAGTAATGATGGTGTTGGTTAAACCTTCAGCTGTTCTATTGACAATTGGAGTATATCCCATGAATTCTTCTGTGACCATCATTTTCCCATTTTGTTCTTTGACAAATCTAACACCAAGTGACATCTGCTCAATGCCTGAAATGTCATTTGTCTCGTCGTCAAATATAGAAAATGCAACTGAATTATTTGCTTCACGAACAATGTCTTCACGCAAGAGAGACCCAAAAATTTCAATTATAGTGTTTTGCATAGTTGCCGAGATACACTCAGCGGTTACCAGTCAAAACGGCCCCAGAAAAACGGCCCCGACATAACGCCCAGGTCAAAACGGCCCCAGACAAAATTTTTAACATTTTTTAACAAAAATATATATATATATATGTGGTGTTATTATTATTGTTTATTGTTAGCTAAACCTGACACTGAATAGGTGAGTAAAAATACGAATATATTTGATTGTAAATTTTACTATTAGTCCATCTATTAGTCCAGGGCTGTTTTGTCGGGGCCGTTATGTCGGAGCCCAGTTGTCGGGGCCGTTTTGTCCGGGGCCGTTTGGTCGTTGAACCATATACTCAGCACTACAAGAACCAATTGGCAAAAGATTACCAAGAACTTCATCTCCAGATTCAACACAAATCTCCAGCAGTTCATACAAATTACCACATTTTGATTCTGTTCCACGAAGTGCTAAAACATGCATGCATCAAAATTATGATTGTAGAAATGATGGGACCCAATTCGTTGCGATTTTCTTGAATTTGTCTTCTAAATGATGAGTCCAACTGCTCATCTATAGAAACTGCTTTGACTTCCAATGAAGCAAATAAAATTGCTTGCATCTTCATGACAGCCTTTGTGCCATAATGTCCTTTGCAGGGACCTACGTGCATCTTCGTTGAAATCTTTATATCTTGTACATGGTTTGATGTCAAATACCCACTGAACTCATAGAATTACTTTTTGCAGAAACAACACGCTTATTTGCAAAAGGCACCTACTAACATTTGCGAGTATACAAGCCACGGTGAATAGTCTGATAACCATGCAAATCTAAAAACTAAAAACTCTGTTTCCCTCACTCTCAGCTCTAAAATCATACTTTTTATCAGTGGTCCAACAATCACGAATTAGCTGCAATTTCAACTTATTTGAAAGGTCGTGTGTCCAGAGATACCTTCAAATAGATGTCAGGGAAATGTTATAGTATAATGGGGTTTTCCCGCCCTGGGAATGTTAATGTTAGAATGTTGCACGGGCGCACACTATTGTTGACACATGTTTTAGTGTGACGTAGTGTGGGGAAGATGACGTAAATAGAAGATAGGCTAGAGGGACGGTTTTTGGTAGTGTATGAAAGGACAGCGTTGTTATTATGTATTGGAGGATTCTTGTTTCAATTAAATGATAGATTCATCTAATGGTGTTCTGACTTATTGAGTGCAAGCCTTGAGAGTCAACAATACCCTAGAACGCGACATTGGGGGCTCGTCCGGGATAATTTGTTGACCGAGGTAACAAGGAACTGTAAGTTCAGAGTCAACATCATACATCCAGAACAGAGGGACTCGATTCAAAGCAAGTCAGTGTATTAAGAGACAACACGTTTTGATGATTGAAGTGTGTATGATGGTCTCTTATTTAAAACAAATGCTGTTGTATAATGCACTCTACCTTGCTCGGTGACCAGCGTGCTGTCACATCCCGTGTGCTGTCGGGTTGCTGTCACCCGTTGATCATCACACCGTAGGCCTGTGCTGTCACATCCCGTGTGCTGTCGTGTTGCTGTTCCCGTTGATCATCGCGAAGTGGACCTGTGCTGTTTACATCACGTGTGCTGTAGGGCTGCTGTTCCCGTTGATCATCGTGACGTGGGCCTGTTCTGTTCACGTCCAGTGTGCTGTCGATTTGCTTTTCCTGTTGTTCATCACAACGTAGGCCGTGCTGTCGGGCCCATTCTTGTCCATCAACTGGACTATCATCATCCAGTGAGTCGTGAACTGTGTACTTGCCTTCAGATCTGGTATCTGCTAAAAGATCGACAACGACAACCAGAACATCGTACCACGCAGAGAACAATTCATTGTGCAGGACTGTAAACGTACTTAAAGGGTTGCTGACCAGACATCGAAGATCAGACATTGTGGAATTATTAGCAGTGTTTGATATTAACGATTCTTGAGAACAGATTGTGTATTTTTTAATAGTGTATGAAAGGACAGTGTTGTTATTATGTATTGGAGGATTCCTGTTTCAATTAAATGATAGATTCATCTAATGGTGTTCTGGTTTATTGAGTGCAAGCCTTGAGAGTCAACAATACCCTAGAACTCGGCAATACCCAATTTAGGATATGAATAAGTGTCAGCGACAATCAAATTAGGAACACTTGCTTCAATTGTGTATGGCTGTTGAACTTGTACGGTTGTCCTCAATGCCAATGATAAGTCAGATGCTGTAGATGCCCCAAAATCTTCTAATATCGGCATTTCGGAATCCCGCAATTGGTCTACTTTTCGTGTTGTTGTTTTTTTGAGCCTGTAAAAAATTTCTGATATCCATCCTTGGTAATCCTGCAGTTTCTAGACGTATATTATTTCACAGCAAAATTCAATTTTCTCGTGATTAGTTAAGTTTTTTATGTATTTAATGCAATAATAAATGTTGTATTTTAGCTATTTCAGCTCTAATTCTAAAAACAAAGTTTTTGACAATAAATCCCTTATATATGAGACATAACTAACGGTATTGATTATGTTCAAACGCGACAAACATTTACAGACTGAATCTGTCTTAACTCCCCTTTGCTTTTAACCCAAGGAGGGGAGGGGTGGGAGAGGGGAAAGGTCTTGCCACCGATCGCTGGACCGAGCTCAGCGTGACACGCAAAATGTAAACAAAAGCACACCGGTACACCTGGTTAAAACCCGAGATGTGTTCACCTATGGCTGGGGTGAAGTCAAGTGACCCGTAAATGTAAACGATAGCGACCTCTACATATAGTTTATATAGATAAACTAAAAATGCATTAATTTAATAACTGTACGTTCGATCGATCTGAATTTTTGATGCGATGCATTGTTAGGTGACACGGGTCCGTGTGCCAAATACAGCTCGATGGCATGACGGGAAGTTGATCAATTTTGACTTCTAATTTTCCGCGGTGCCCAAGACAGAGAGAGAGACGGCGGTGAAGTTAATATAAGGGATTTTAAAAAAGAGAGATTTGGAACTTGCTATATATGCACTGTTAATTATATGATCCTAAAATAAAATTCTCATCTTTTGGAAGGAAGCGAACTAACATGGAGAACAGTATTAGCCACATTTTATTAACATAAAAATGTCCAATCGCAAGTTGAATCCATTGAAGCGTAACTTAAGTCAGATATAATACCACTAGGGGTCGTCGGGCGCCTAAGGCGCCCACTTTTTTCAAATGGCCGAGTAACTTATCCTTGTTTGATAAATACGAAATATTAAACTTCGTGAAATGTACGCAAAGTATTTTATAATAATTGTTTGGGTAATTGACGTCATATAATATTTTACGGCGAGAAACACCACACGCTCTGTTAATATCGAAACTAAAATGATACCTTTCTTTTTTAACTGCTATGGACTGTTGTACCTTGTCCTTCAGCGTTAGGGAGACAGTGAGTGACTTGGGCTTTTATATTGTTTATAACAAGGTTCGGGAAACTTTTTGTCTGAGAGAGCCATAAACACCACATTTTTCGAAAAGTAATTCTGTGAGAGCCATACATATTTCTTAAAACTAAAAATTCAAGTAAATGTGTGCATTTTGTGTAATTTCAACACTGAAAGTACAATAATTATGGCTCTGCAATCTTTTAAATAACACTGTCATGCTGTTACTAAACTAATCAACAATGAGTATTACGTACCATTAATGCGACTTATGGTGCTGCATGGATTTGCTAATGGCTTTGTAGTCTGGTTTATACGTGGTGAGGTTAAGCTTCATGCTGGCGTTGAGACTTCCATCCGTTAAACGGGATTGGTGGTTGGTCTTGGTGTTCTTTAGATGTGAGAAAGACTGCTCGCATGCATACGTAAGGCCAACCATTGTCAGTACAGCAATATTCACACGCTGCAGTGTGTGGTATGTGACGGGTAGCGCGTTCCAAGTTTTGACAATCAGCTGATCTGCGTGTTGAAGTTTTTTTCATTTCTGCCCATTTGTGTTGGCTCGCCAACTCTGCTTGCCGTCGTGCAAGTCTTTCCAAATCTTCATTCAATGACTTGAACTTATTCATCCACATGTCTGAGGCCTTCAGGTCAGCAGCTTGGCGCTCAAAATCTCTGGAGACTCTGGGGATGCAACTCAGGTCAGTGCTGTCCAATGCATACTCGTGTGGATGGGTGATGAATTTAAAAAGACAGATGTGCTCGAGAAATTCTTCAAAGCGCGCTTTAAATGAGTGCAGGAGATTGGACGTGAAGCCTGGTAGCTGCGGAATATTAAGATGTTGAGCAGGGTCACTTGATGTGCACATATCTTTGAACTCTTCCAGTTTTTCAAAGTATAGTAAACGACCTGTTTCAATGTCGGCGATGAAGAGTTCTAGCTTGTTTTCAAATGCAGACACTGCTTTTTGCAGGGATAAGATTGTATTTACAACGCCTTGCATTTTCACATTGAGCTGATTTAGATGTTCAGTCATGTCTACAAGATAATAAAACGTCAGCAGCCATTCAGTGTCAGCTAACTCGGGATGCTCAACATTCTTCGTTTCAACAAAAGTCCTGATTTCGCTCAGACAAGCCGCAAATCGGCTGAGCACTTTCCCCCTTGACAACCAACGCACGTTGCTATGCAGAAGCAGACCAGGATAATTATTCCCAACCTCATCAAGCAGTGTTTTAAATTGGCGATCATTTAATCTTTGGGCAACAATAAAGTTGACTACCCGAATCACCAGCGACATCACCTCACCAAACTGCTCGCCACACATCTGAGCACAGAGCGCCTCCTGATGTAGGATGCAATGAAAGCTTATGATGCGTCTGTTTTCATGCTCACAAAGACAAATCCTCTGTTTTTCCCCACCATGCACGGAGCACCAATAGTGCACACCGAAACAAGTTTATCCATCGGTAGATTTTTTTTTCTTTAGCGAACTCAGTGAAGGTCTCGAATAAATCCTGCCCTCTTGTTGTGACCTTCATAGACAAAACAGAAAGACTTTCCTCGTGTAATGTTTCACCGACAACATACTTTCCAACCACGCTGAACTGGGATAAATTGCTGACGTCTGTTGACTCATCCAAAGCGAGAGAGAAAAACGGTGTCTTTCACTTGCATTTCCTCAATTTGATTTGACATCATGATGCTACGACCGTGAACAGTTCTTGCCGACAGAGGCATTTCTTTTATCCATTTAATTATGTTGTCCTTATTAAAAAAAAGTCATCAAAAAGTTCATTGACAACATCAAGCATGAATGCGAATGGCTTTCCGTTTCTTAACATAACTAAAGCGCCAGCAAAGCTAGCCGAATTCCAGTCACCTTGTTGGATCCAAAACGGATTTGCTGCTGACCAGCTTGCACTCTTGATAGCCGTTCTTGACATGCTTTCTTCCTGCTGTCTCCCGCAGGATATTTCAATACAAATGTATAATGGCGTGTCGCGAAGTGTCGCTTTACATTTGACCGTTTCATAGACGTAATTTTATCACTGCATATTAAACACACTGCAGAACACATTCTCTCCGTAAAGACAAATTCCTCTATTCCTGATGAAAAGTACAATACGGATCGTCTTTCTTTCTTTTAGCCATCTTGTCAAAAAGTTTTCTAAAATTAGTTAGCTTAAAACGCAATTAAAACGAAAGTTTACTTTCTGATCCGACGACAATCTGTTGTGCTGACAATTTTACACATGCACACATCGTCCACTATTTTCGAAAGCAATATACACCAACCCCACTTGAACAATGTATTTTTGCCACCTTTACACTGAAATCACTGCGATCACTTTGATCCCGAATTCCAAAATCTCTCTCCCTTAAATAGCAATCTAACTCCTAAGGTTACTAACCCTTAATCTTGATTATTTCATGTATTCCATCAAGTAAGGCTCTGCTCATTACTAATCAGATAGAATTGATTGGTCAACCAACATGTGACTTCCAAAAATTTTCCCGCTTCGAAACTTTCAAGAATGTTGTAATAGCCATAAAAATAGAAAATAATTAATAAGGTTATTGACTTATGACGATTTTTTTAAATTAAAAAAGGATTTTTTCAAAATAATTATTTAGATCAAATGAGTCTGAAGAAACATTTTTTCTTTATAATGAACATTTTTCTGCGAGCCAGATGCAGCCATCAAAAGAGCCATATATGGCTCGCGAGCCATGGTTTCCCGATCCCTGGTTTATAAGATAAAATAAAATGAATAAGATACAATAATGAATGATATAACGTTAGAACATGAAAAAGATATGGTTAAATAAGATAAGACATTTCAATTTAGATATTTTAAGTAGAACATTTTTGTAAAATATTTTAAGTTCGACATTTATAGGTAGACCTTTACGTTATGACATTTCAAGTAAGAAATTTTATTTTATAAAAATAATATTTAAAAAAAATAATTAAAAAAATAAAAATAAAAAAGTTATTTATATTAAAACATTCAGAGTAAGATATTTGAAGAAGTTCCCCAAATATTTTAGGCCAAGACAATTTTATTTTCGAAAAGTTCATTTTCTTGTATGACAATATTCGACAAGTAGGCGGGCGAACATTTGATCACACAACATCCGGGCATGTACGTTGGTAAACTGACTGACTTGGGTATGCTAGAATGTCGCATAGGCCATGTCATAATAGGGCGGAAATCTATTAATAAAACTATACGGGTCTTTTTTTTATGGACGAATTATAAAAAAAATATTAAAGATATGAGTCAATATGTAAATGTAGGTATATTGAGAAGGAAGTATCTTATCAGCTATTCGTTAATTCCTCTTTAAAATAAGACAGCTTATTGCACTTGAAAGAGGAAAAACAGTTTCGTAATTTTACTATGCTAACAATTTTGAGAACATAGTGATTCGAATTCATTTATGCTGTAAAACATTGTTCCGCTAAAATTTAATCTAAAAATAGAACATCGCTCATTGAGTTATGACGTTTTCCGGTTATAGAAATGACTAACACTATTCGCCCACATTTGATTTACTAGAATTTTAAGGAGTGAAACTTAAGCGTGAATCACAAAATACTCTCAATGAACACCCATTTCTTTCTTCTTCGTGCATCTTGCATCTTCAGTAATGTACAAACCTTTAAATGGGGGCTTCCAAGTTAAACACAAAACAAACAGTAAGTAACAACAGACATACAAAAACCAACAAACAACAATAAACTAATTAGATTGCAACTGCTGCTTAAGATGGGACAGAAGTTGTCATCTAAATTATCAATTACTTCATTCAACATTACACTGATAACTACTTTGACCACTTATTTGACGACTACATTCTCCACTACTTTGATGACT
>CALYLW010000904.1:185000-245790 GCA_944989445.1 Ampullaceana balthica | reverse complement strand
GTATGTAGATATACATGTATCTGTGCAGGATCATGTGTACCTTGTTTTGTTGTTTTTTTTTGTTTTGTTTTTTTTTGTTTTGTTTTGTTTTGTTTTGTTTTGTTTTGTTTTGTTTTGTTTTTTTTTGTTTTTTTTTGTTTTTTTTTGTTTTGTTTTTTTTTGTTTTGTTTTGTTTTGTTTTGTTTTGTTTTTTTTTGTGTTTTGTTTTGTTTTGTTTTGTTTTGTTTTGTTTTTTTTTGTGTTTTTTTTGTTTTGTTTTGTGTTTTTTTTTGTTTTGTTTTGTTTGTTTTGTTTTGTTTTGTTATTTTGTTTTGTTTGTTTTGTTTTGTGTGTGTTTTGTTTTTTTTGTTTGTTTTGTTTTTTTTTGTTTTGTTTTGTGTGTGTTTTGTTTTGTTTTGTGTTTTTTTTGTTTTGTTTTGTGTTTTGTTTTTTTTTGTTTTGTGTTTTGTTTTGTTTTGTTTTTTTTTGTTTTGTTTTGTTTTGTTTTGTTTTGTTTTGTTTTTTTTTGTTTTGTTTTGTTTTGTTTTGTTTTGTTTTGTTTTGTGTTTTGTTTTTTTTGTTTGTTTGTTTTGTTTTGTTTTGTTTTGTTTTGTTTTGTTTTGTTTTTTTTTGTTTTGTGTGTGTGTGTTTTGTTTTGTGTTTTTTTTTGTTTTTTTTGTGTTGTTTTGTTTGTTTTGTTTTGTTTTGTTTTTTTTGTTTTTTTTTGTTTTGTGTTTTGTTTTTTTTTGTTTTGTTTTGTTTTTTTTTGTGTGTGTGTTTTGTGTTTTGTTTTGTTTTGTTTTTTGTTTTGTTTTGTGTTTTGTTTTGTTTTTTTTTGTTTTTTTTTGTTTTGTTTTTTTTTGTTGTGTTTTTTTGTTTTGTTTTGTGTTTGTTTTGTTTTGTTTTTTGTTTTGTTTGTTTTGTTTTGTTGTTTTTGTTTTGTTTTGTTTTGTTTTGTGTTTTGTTTTGTTTTTTATTTTTTTTTGTTTTGTTTTGTTTTTTTTTGTTTTGTTTTTTTTTGTTTGTTTTGTTTCAAAACGCGCAAATCTAAAGAAAAGTTCCACTTAAACATTTCATTGCCTACAATTTACTTAAATGACGTTTTAATTGGCTTCACGCCTGTTACGATATTAGAGTGCAACCTGACACTAAATACATACTTCAATGACAATACAGTGTCTTTGGGGCCGTCCATAAATAACATCACGCGATTTTTGCCGATTTTTTCTACCCCAACCTTTTTTTTCTTCATCACACGTCGTCATCACAAAAACTTAGACCCCCCTCCAATATGACGTCACAAAGCTTTTCCCCCTCCCCATAAAAGCCTTATTTTCTATTTGAAAATGAACATTTTTCAAAAAAAATTTTATGGTATAAGCATGCATTTAGTGAAAAACTGCACTCTAATACCGTAACTCGCATGAAAAACTGCACTCTAATTATCTAATACCGTAACTCGCATGAAAAACTGCACTCTAATACCGTAACTCGCATGAAGAAATGTAAAACGTCATTAAATAAATTGAAATCAATATAATATTTAAGTGGAACTTTTTTTCAAGTTGTGCATTTAGATGGGATGTGGCATTTCTTAAACACCCCGCTCCCCTCGTCACAAATGTGTGACCCCCTTCCCCCAGGTGTGTGACGTCATTTATGGACGGCCCGTTTATGATCAAAAGCAGTTGCAGAGTATAGTGAATAGTGCTATTTCAATTCAGCGCCTATGTTCTTTTTAAGCTGTGAGGCTGCGCAGACATCTGACAACTCCGCTTAGCAGTTTAGAATTAGCGCGCAGAAAATTTTGTAAAATATGCACAAATTTGACAAATAATCATTATAATGGATACTGCGCAACTTTGCACACGATATTTTTTTACTTTGCACACGCCTGACATGGACCTACGAACCTTAGAGTTAGAGGGAACATTTATCAGCTTTGTTTTTTAAAGTGTAATTTTCATTCTAAAAATGGTTAATTTAAAAGTTTTCTTTAAAAAACTTAATAAATTATGACTAAGATAGCTATATAGTTTGTTTTGTTTAATATGCCACTTACTCTAATTTCTTATTTTACATATATTTTTTGCTAACGCTCTCTTCCTGTCACGTGACAACAGGTAAAATTAAATAAAAAATATAACGCGAAGGTAAACAAAACGAACAGGTAAGTTTGATTTTTCTTGATTTCTTAGAAATTGTGCTTATTAAAGCTTGTTTTTTTTAACTTTTAAAAAGTGAACGTTTGTAATATAATTGCTGGCTATTGCAACACTTTCTCTTTCCGACCATACACTTTAACACCTCTATTAATTAGCCCTAGCGTCATTTAGCGGTTCCTGGAAGATGTAGGCAATGTAACATGTAGGAAGTGAGGATCACCACTTCCGTGTTTGTGAACCCATACAAAATCTATTGAAGAATTCAATGCCTTGAATGCATTGAGTTTGTTTAGTTTGTTTATCAATAGAGGTTTAACAAGTGGTTATTGCAGACTGGCCGGTGACATCGAAATCCAAGTCCAGTAACATTGAAATGCAATATACTCAATACACAGAATCAGAATACACACACAAATTAATCATTAATTTAATGTGACTGTGATTCAGAATACCTGTACTGTAACTATGTAATAAATGGTACCACACGAGCTTGCCTATGAACACACCAATCTACCTAGTACATGTTCATGTACTTCAAAGTATCTTGGCATACGATTTTGTACAGTGTAGGTTAATTCAAATAAGTTTATTAAGTTAATTCAGATTTGATTAACTTATGAGTATGATTAGGTTTAATACAAATGAACGGTATCACCACTAACTAACTAACTCTATCTTAAAGTGTTTGTCTTAAAGTTAAAGTTAAATCCTGATAAATAAACCACTAGCTAGATCCACACAAATGAAAACAAGTAAAAGAAAGTCATCTATCACACAGGACCCTAAAAAGAAAAATAACTATAAAAAATCTAAGGATTCTAAGAATCACCATATTCTTTAAAAATTTTTTTTGTAATTTCCAAAGTATCAAAAATAAAATTACATATTTAGAGCTCCTAGTAAAATATGAAGATGAAGGACCAGACATAAGCAGGTTCTGAAACCTGGCTAAACCATAATATTTATAACTCTGAAACTGTTAATAGCAACTACAACATTTTCAGAGAAGATATTTATGGAGGTGTATAACTGGCTATAAACTCTGTCATTGTAAAAAGAAATCACAACACAATCAAATAGTATCATAGAGTCAGTATTTTGTAAAATTAGTTCACCTATTTCAGCACCACTAATTGTAGGCAGCATATTTACCTTACACATACACCAACCAGGAATATGTGACATCTATGCAGTCAATTGACACTGATAAATGAAAAAAACATAAATCTGCTGTAGTTTGGATCATGGGAGACTTTAATCTCACTGGTAAATATGGAACATCAAAATAAATGAATGAGTATGTTGACACAATACACCACATATTGAGAGCAAATAGCATCTAGGAAAAAATGGTATACTTGTCTTATTCTTAACAGACAGGCCAGGGCTAGCTATTAATTATGAAATAATCCCTGTACTGTCTGACCATGATATTGTTAATTTAATCAAGACAACAAAAAAAAAGATTAAAATATGTAAGGAACCTAAAAGACTCATTTATCTCTGGACAAAAGGCAATAAAACAAAATTGCACCATGCAGCTGCAATCTTCAAACAACATTTTCTGTGTAAATACAACACAAAAACCCCAATTGAAGAAATTTGGAAATCTATTTTTTTTTAAACTAAGATTAATAATGAATGAGTATGTGCCAACAAAACAAACATCAAGTAAAATAAACAAACGGTTCAAGAAAAAATTTAAGAAAAAATGTAAACAAAATGAAAATTTATTTTAAAAATTTAAAGCAACTAATGTAAATAGACCTAACAAACATAATGTGCTGTGTCCATAGCAACACGGATTTAGGTAAAACAGATCAGGTGGAACACAGTTCATTGGTCTAATGATTACCTGTCAAAAGGTTTACATAGTAATAATAATCTAATAGATACAATATTACTAGACTTCTCAAAAACATTTGATAAAGTTCACCACTTGAGACTTTTGTTTTTTAATGCATTGGAGATATTTTTGTTTAATGTGTGAGGATAGCTCACTCTATGTCCATCACAAAGCCCCAGATGAAATCTTTGTCCTCCATTAAATGAAAAGTGAACACAATATTTTCTTCTTCACATAAGTTCAAGAATTTAAAAAATGTTCAATTGATAAATAATTTAATTTATTATATGCATTGAGAAAGTTGAATTTAAATTTTTTTATTTCATTCTCAGAGAAGCCAGTATTTCTAAAGACCAACAGCCATGCCTACAGCAACAACCGAGGCACTCAGTGCCAAGGGTAAAACCATTACATAGAATACTTTCTAATAGTTTATCACAGACTATAAGATTATTAAATATGTCAATTATGTAGTGTATTCAACTAAATCCTAACAAGCCTGTGACTTTTAAATACTGTTTATGGAAGAATAAGTGCTTAATTATTTTCTAATTACAATTTTGTTTCTTCCTAAGTAAACCAATAGCTATAATAATACGTTTTCATGTTTTCAAAAAAATTTAATTAAGTTATGAATTAATTTATTTTCACAGAAGCCATGGAGCTCCTGGCAGACCAGCTTGATGAGCTCTATGATGTTGGTGGTCAGCCCTCGGAGATTGATTTTCTTAAGTTCATCCTAACAGACCAATCAATTTATCATATAATTGATGTAAGAATAAATATCTTCAATATTAGACGTGCATTTCATAAAATAAAAGAACTTAAGAGTGATGAGCCTTTAGAGAAAAAAACACAAGGATTAATTTTTTTTCTAATAATCAAATCATTTCTCAAAATTGACCTGGCAGTAGGTACTTGGGGACTTATTCTGTCTGACCACTGGTTACAAACATGGGATGGTCAACTTTAGGAATATGAGAGGGGGTGGGTGTTTGATCTAGGTTTTACATTTTTTTAAAAACAAAATAATGTTACTCAAATCAACAGAGTTTATTACTTTTATATGGTGTGCATAACCAAATTTTTTAGAACATATTTTTATGTTTTCAAAGTTCATATAATTTTTTAATCTAGCTAATTAGATTTCATTTATCTAAAATTTTGTCTCAATTCTTTTTAAATTTTATGTGAGAAATATGTGTTTGTTTATATTTAAAAAAACAATGCTACTTTAACTTTATTTTTTAAATAGAAAATTTCAAATTGTTTTCTCTTCATGAAGTATTGTGTTATATGACATTTCATATAACATTTCATGGACAATATCAGTCATGCCAATGTTGAAAATTCTAATAACATGTAAATTAAAAGTTTGGTGATATAGTTGTGTAATCTGATGACATGAACATATTTTTCCCCTGTCAGATTCACGAGGAGCTGGAAGTACTAATGCCCCCGACTAAAGAGCGAGATGCCGTGACTGCTGCCAGGGATTTGCTGGATGAACTTGCTGAAGCTGATGAGAGGGATGAGGAAGCCATGGACCTGAGAGACATTCTCAGTAATCCACATTTTAGGGTAAGATCAGTTAATCTCGATAGATTTATTGCATAGCTATTATTTTAATCTATAAACTATCATGGTTCATTTACCATATCAATTTTAATGTATAATCATTATTTTAGTCAAATATCCTGGCATCTTTCAATGGCTTAAAGAATAAAACTGTGCTACAGATATATCCTCACTACGTGCTCAGTAATCCATATTTTAGAATATGAATAACTAATCTAATTAACTTTGTTTTATTAGCTATTATTTTAGTTCTATAAATTCATATACATGTAGTTCATTAACCTTAAGTTTATAGCTATTGCTTTAGACATGCATCCTGGCAGCAATGTTCTTTTTAAGCTGCGTGGCCGTACAGATTTTTGACAGATGCCGGGCAGTAGTTCAGAATTACAGCACAGCAAATTTTGTAAAATATTGCACAACAAATGGATGCTGTGCAACTTTGCGCATCGGTTTTTTTACTTTACACACAGACCAGCGACCCTTAGAGGGAACATTGCCCGGCAGCTCTTAACTCAGTTGAAGATTATAACTGCACTACAATTTTATTACTGACATCAAACCTTCCAGTCCTATATGAATATGTTGACCACTCTCTTTCTGTCTGTCTTTGACCAGGCCCTGCTTGTGGCACATGATGATATAATCAACAAAAACTTTGAGGGTGACATCGACAAGTCCCAGGTGGTTATGAAAGGACCACAACTCCTGTCCCCTCTGCCTCCAGTATTTAACAATGTAAATGAACAGGTTCGATTTGTCAACATCCGTAAGTCACAGACAGAGCCACTGGTGAGTATTTTTATTGATTAATGTGTTCTGTGCAAACCATAGAAAGAGCCACTAGTATAAGAGCTAATGATAAGTCTGTGATTTTTTATTGCACATCTTGCTCAATTTATAATCATGTATTTGTGATAGAATTTATATTCTATTTATTTTCTAAATTTAAGTCAATATTTTAGAACTTGGTTATAAATCCAGGGTATCACAGTCAAGTTAGATGAAAATAACGATTTATTAGTGGCAAGAATTTTACAAGGCAGCATTGTCGACAAACAAGGCAAGTTCATTTTATCCAAATAATTTTTTCATTGTATTTATATAAATATTTACAATCATTATAATTCAATCATTATTCTAATTCTAAATAATGTTTTCATAAGCTGTGCTTCACCTTGTTTTTCATTCTTTCAAAAATCTTTTTCACATCTCAATTTATGAAGTACATGGCTACAAATTTTTAAATTATTTCATTGAATGGCAACGTCTCAGTCTAATTTATCAACTGGATATTAAATAATGATGTATTTATTTTGTTAATCGCTTGTTAACTTTTGACGCATGTTGTTTTAATATTTTTTTTCAGTACTTTCAATAAATGTTTTATCTTTCCAGGTATGCTTCATGTTGGTGACATCATCAGAGAGGTCAATGGTGAGCCAGTGGCCACACCTGAGCAGATGATGGACGTCATCATAGACTCAGACCCTGACCTAACTCTCAAGATTATTCCATCATTTATACACACAAACAAGGCTGAACCTGTGAGTCCACTTGTTAAATGTCTGGGCAAACATTGACCCTATGAGTTGACTTTAGCCGAGCCAAAAATACAACATGGCTTAATAAATTTGCAACATATTTTATCTTGTCTAATAGACTTTGTATCAAACATGAAAAACATTTAGGAAGTTGATAACATGTGTTATTAAATATCAAGGGTAGGCAACCTTTGGAGCAAGGGGTTCACTGAAAATTTATTGAAAGCTTTTGTTAACAAAAATATTTACTCTAGACATTTTGATTTTGAAACTACAGTGATAATAAAAAATTACCCCCCCCCCTCCATAGACATTTTCCCTCTTCTATGCTCATCTTTATTTTAAATGTATTTGTGTAATCATGTATAGTTTATAAATGTTCTTTGTTATCAACAATTAATATGATGGCATCATGCTTGATGACATCTTTTTTGATGACATCGTGTTTGGTTGTCATTTAGATCTACATGAAAACCCACTTTAGCTGGGACCCAATGAAGGACAGGCTACTCCCCTGTAAGGAGGCCGGGCTGCCGTTCAACGATGGCGACATCTTGGAAATAGTCAGCACAGACGACACCAACTGGTGGCAGGTAAGTGCTGTCACTCATAGAGGAAAGAAAAATTACTTCCTGTTAATAGCCAAAGGTTGGTGTAAAGATTTATTGTTAATAGAAGTGAGATGGAAGCCTGCAATAAGAACAAACAGAATTTAGTATAAGTGAAAGGTCAGACCAATTTCTCTGCCCATATTTCCCCAGAAGTTCTAATCTCATAATGAGATTTATTACTAAGTTATTGATCACTTAGGAGTATGTAAATTATTGTAAATAAATTTGATTCTTTATAATTAAAAACGGATTGATTGATTATAAATAGTTATTATAAAATATTAATAAGTAGACATTATTGATAATTAGATAAAATGTATATTTTGTTGTATTTAGAGATTATTTTTAAAATTTTCATGAACACTGCAGTATTTTTATTAATTTATACGTGGTTATTTGACAAGCAATCCAAGCAATTTTAAATCATGGTTAAAAACTGAAAGTAAAATTTGCATGGTTTATCTATATATTATTGCACATTTAAATAATATTTAAGTAATGCCGTGCGCAGTATAAAATTGTGAATGCTGCTTCAATCGTCCCATAGGCCAAGAGGGTCTGAAAAGGGAACTTCACTTTTTATATTTCCCTCTTTTGACATTTTTCTCTCCCTTGAAAATTCTTTCTTTAAAAATTCATTTTTAAACTTATTATTCATCCCATGCCAGGCTCGTCTTGCAGAAATTAATGGTCCCGTTGGTCTGATTCCATCACAAGCTCTCGAAGAGAAGCGGAAATCTTTTGTTAACCCTGATCTGGATTACTCCAGGAGTAGTTTATGTAAGTAATGTGTCTACTTTGAAGCAAGTGCTGAAAATTGGTTGCTTTGACCTTATGGTGTACAGCTTTGTTTTCTTTATTAAACAGTTACTTGTTTGTGGTGTAAATTGTACCTGTTATTTTCAACGCCATTATCCAGCTAATAAACTTCATTTTTCAATGCACAGTTTGTGGTCTAAAAAAGAAGAAGAAAAAGACAATCAAATACAGCTCTAAAGATAATAAAGGTTTGTTGTTGTTTGTTGTCGTTACGGCTTCTCAAAATTGTGGGATTTTAAAATTCTTATTTTTCAATATTCTTTAACTACTAATATTTTGTAGTATTATAATTATGTTATAATTAGTTTAATTAGATTCTGAAAATTTTGAATATTTCAGAATATGACAAGGCCGATGTTATGGTGTACGAGGAGGTCCGTCGCATGCCACCGTTTGAACGTCCATTTTTGGTCTTAGTGGGAGCTAAAGGTGTTGGCCGCAGGTCACTAAAAGAAAGACTGATCAAAGATGACCCGAGACGATTTGGAACTCCCATAGCACGTAAGACAAAGTTCTGTTCTCGTACCGAGATGTAAGACGAAGTTCTTTTATTGTATCTGAAACTTGATCAGAAAAAATTTAATAATTTTTTCCCCACAATATCATACATTGAAAAATTCTAGGTATCATAAATTCATAATTCCAACTTGGCATTATAAACATTTTTGACATTATGCCCCCCCCCCTCCCCTATTAAAACAAACCAACCTCTTGCCTATATTCTTTGTTAATTTTCTCTACTTTTCATTTCTCAATTTTGTTAAATAAGATTATATGTTTACTTTATAAGCTTATATTTTGATTTCATAAAGATTATGTTTACTTTATAAGATTATATCTGTATTTCATAAGATTATATGTTTACTTCATAAGATTATATCTTGATTTTATAAGATTGTATTTTTATTTTATAAGATTTTACCTTAATTTCATAATGATTATATGCTTTCTTTATAATATTATATCTTGGTTTCATAAATTTGTTTGCACTTACTGAGCAACCTTTGCCACACTTTAGACACATCGAGAGCCCCAAGAGAGAAAGAGGTTGATGGCCAAGGGTACTTCTTCACAGACAGAGAATCCATGGAGCGCGACATCCTTGACAATAAATACGTTGAGCACGGAGAGTTCAACGGTAACCTGTATGGAACCAGGATCGACTCCTGTTGGGATGTGGTCAAGTCTGGAAAGATGTGTGTCCTGGACGTCAGCCCCGCGGTAAGTAATAGCTGCCTCTTGTTAGTTGGCACTTTGCCATATACGCAGAGACCAACCACTTTGTTCCTCTGATGGAATCTTTGTGTTAATTTTAACTGAATTTGAATTTATTTTAGTTTTTTTTTATGGCAATTTTTTAAACTACAATTTTGAGAAGCTTCCATAATTTTAATCTTTTAATGTGTAATAAATAGATTCGACCTCTTAATTAAATATGCGTCTCTTAAAAACCATTGCATGCCAACATGTGTTGCCGCTAAATTAAATATTTTAGTTCAAAATTTAATTGTTGGACTTTTTCGTCCTCAGGCTCTGAAATTGTTGAAAAATCAAGAGTTCATGCCGTACATCGTATTTATAGCTTCCCCAAGTGTCGCTGCTCTCAAGGTCATGTATGAGGAGGGGAGGCACATGGCTAGGGGAGGGAAGGTCAGTACTTTTCATCAGTGTTAAAGCTTTAAGGTATTTCCTTGTAATGAATGATTTGTTTTTTAAAGATTTTGGCCAAAAAAATGTTTGTATCCCCATAGAGTTTTAATTATTTTCCCAAAGCAAACATCTCATCTGCTGAATGTGAATTGCAAGTCTGGTGTCAAGGTCATTAGAGCCAGAAAACCTGTCTAGAAATTGTTTTCTTATGAAATATTGTTTGTTTTATCCACATAGTTTCCTTTTTTTTAAAATGCTGTATAATGTCTTATCTCCAGGGCGGTGTGTCTGTGGTGGAAATAAAAAGTGTAAGTAAAATAAAGTTTGATCTGGGTCACTTGTCATTGTTTTGAAATATGCTGCGCATTTAATCCTATTAAGTACAATACTGATCTTTATAAAAAAATTAAATTTTTTGGATTTGAATCTACATAAGGTGAAGCTGAATTTGATTAAATTTATTTTTTCATTGCAAAATAATTCACAATATAGTATAAAATATAATATAATAAAATAATGTTTTTATCCCATCTTATAATGATCCTTGCTCCCTATATTAAACGTCCCAATTGGATTACCGCCCTTTGACCTATACATATGTTTGTGTTCTATCAGGAGGAAAACTTTATCACCACCATGAAGGAGAGCGCAGAGATAGAAAAGAAATTCAATGCCTACTTTGATGAGATCATCGTAAATGACAACTTTGAAGAAACGTACCGCTTGCTGAGGAAGTCACTCAATGAGATGACTTCAAAGCAGCAATGGATCCCTGTCAACTGGGTTCACTAAATTAATGGGTCCCTGTTAACTGGGTTCACTAAATTAATGGTTCCCTGTTAACTGGGTTCACTAAATTAATGGCTCCCTTTTAACTGGGTTCAATAAATTAATGGCTCCCTGTTAACTGGGTTCACTAAATTAATGGCTCCCTGTTAACTGGGTTCACTAAATTAATGGGTCCCTGTCACCTGGGTTCACTAAATTAATGGCTCTCTGTTAATTGGATTCACTAATTTAATAGGTAACTGTACATTAAGGGTCATGAAGTAATTGTTCATCATGTGTTTTAAATCTGATTTCCTCAATGATTTTAGAGTGAATATGTCTTCAATAAACACTTACTTCTTTGTCATTTTAAAGTAAAAGGAAATGTTTACATGTACAAGCATGTACACTTGTACACTGCACAATTAATAGAAGGGCTTACATGTACAAGTATGTACACTAGACATTTAATTTCTGTGAAGATATATAGTTTATTATTTAAAGAATTAATTTTGCAAAGATTTTAGTTCTAATTTGTTGTTAATTAAAAATAATTTCTATGATGCTCTTATGTACCTGAGGTAGATAATGTGTCGACATGATTATATATAATGATAATGACAAAGACTTGTGTTTACTGGATATTAGCCATTGGATAATTAGTTTGTTAGGATGTTATAATCATTAGTGTGTGTGTGTAATATTTCTCTGACCCTTGACCAGGATTCTGAACCCCTGACCAATGTTCCCTTTAAGCTGCGCCACGCTGATATCTCACAGATGCCGCGCAGCAGTTAAGAATTACAGCGCAGAAAATTTGTAAAATATTGCACAACAAATGAATGCTGTGCAACTTTGCACACGAGTTTTCTTAAGTTGCACACGGACCACCGAAACTTAGAGGGAACATTGCCCCTGACCCTTTGGGGCTCAGTGATCTGGTCTGGAGGCCAGTCAGCTATAATTTTTTTGTAATCATTTTATATGCATCTATAATCATTGTTCTAATAAGGGGCGAATAATCATCATTTAACTGGAAAAAGTTACAACCCCTGATCTAGAGTGAATTTCATGGATATATTAATTATTTTGTTGTTGTGATCAAGTCTTTTAAGGATTTTAATGTAGAAGTTGATCTACTAAACTCTAAACTAAACATTTTTGTTTGGTCCAAGTTACCAGTTACAATTAAGTTTCTAAAAGTGTATAGGAGATGGGAAGTGAATGGGTCATGATGTGTAAGTTCTATTGTCCAGCTGGGGGGACTGCGTGTAACCTGATGTGTAAGTTCTATTGTCCAGCTGGGGGGACTGCGTGTAATCTGATGTGTAAGTTCTATTGTCCAGCTGGGGGGACTGCGTGTAATCTGATGTGTAAGTTCTATTGTCCACATCGTCCAGTTTGTAGACTGCGTGTTTTCTGATGTGTAAGTTCTATTGTCCAGCTGGGGGGACTGCGTGTAATCTGATGTGTAAGTTCTATAGGCCACATTGTCCAGTTGGGAGACTGCGTTTGTTATGATATTGCGTCTATTGCCGAGTTAACAATTAATGCATTTATCATATCCCAGATGTAGAAAGTTCTTGTGATGTTGTTTTAGGACATTGCTCCGCCCATCTCAACAGTCTGGGGTTCCATAACTTTTAAGAACTTATTTTTAAATAATCCCAATATTTTCCCCAGAAATTGTATGTTAATAAGTGGTTCTGTTGTTAGAAACCAATATCTCTATGCACCATTATTGTAAAAACAAACTATTTTTTAATATTATACATCTCATTTATTGTCAAAAACATTCCAGTATAACAATTGACCTCTTAAACTTTTGTTTCTAATTCTATATATGGAGTTAATTTGATCGTGTTTCATATTTTCTCTTCTGTCTTTTAACATATTTTTAAAAAATTGTATGCAATTATTTTGGTCACATTTTCAAAAACTTGAATAAAACTCTTTCAGGTTTTAAAAAAAAATAGAACATTGAAATCAATGAATTGTCATGTGTAAGTTATCACATCTAAGTCGCTTTCAACCTCCAAACCTTCATTTGACTTTCATTTCTCAAATAACATACAAGATGCACAAGCAAATAGATTAGAGCAATACATTAAAGCTTTTTTAATTATTAATAGACAAATACACAAGTACAA
Organism: Ampullaceana balthica; assembly: GCA_944989445.1. Classification (NCBI taxonomy): domain Eukaryota; kingdom Metazoa; phylum Mollusca; class Gastropoda; family Lymnaeidae; genus Ampullaceana; species Ampullaceana balthica. The sequence goes on along the minus strand of CALYLW010000904.1, from coordinate 232,680 downwards.
ATTAAGAAACACAAGTTGAAATTAAATTTTCAATATATATTTTCCATAGACAAAATAATTAGGTAATATATTATGTAACTTTTAATGTAGAAGTTGATCTACTAAACTCTAAACCTTTCTTATTCCCTATGCAAGAACAAACGCACAAATCATCGTTCTTCCCGTCTGGAATTAGGGGCATGGAATGGGTCGCCTGAAGAAACCAGGAAAACCAAAACTCTATCAACACTTAAAACTCTAATAAGAATGCAGGACTAGACACAAACAATAGATAAGCGCAGGACGCAATAATCTTCTGTATAGAAGGAGCATCAGTGATTGATAAGATACATTTCATTTCAATACTTGTGGTTATTCATTTGTGCTGATGAAGAGATGTACATGTGCATTAGTTCATTAATATAGTTCAGTCCAATTCTGTATGACATATTGATAAATAGCATATAGTTTTATTCTCATGCAATCTTTGTTTGTGTTTGATCAAATGATTTTTTAGTTCAGTAAAGTTTGCAAGTGTTTGATATGGAGAACAACAACATACATTTGAAATGTGCACTTGATAACCTTGTTAAAATGAGATCTGGTTAAAACCTGTCAGGTGGAAGCATGGTCCGCCCACATCTGCCTTATAGTTGTGAGTTTTATTGCACACTTGTGTTTATAACAAATTGTCTTTATAACTTGTAAATAATTTTTTTAAACTGTATTTTTGTCCTTATCAAGTTTCTAAATAAACTATTTATAAAGTTTACAACAAATTGTTGTGGAGAACGTTGGTGACATGAAAGTCCTGTGTTAGAGATTGGTGTGTTGTTCACTAGTCAAATAGTGACAACATTATGTTAAATGTGTTAGAGATTGGTGTGTTGTTCACTAGTCAAATAGTGACAACATTATGTTAAATGTGTTAGAGATTGGTGTGTTGTTCACTAGTCAAATAGTGACAACATTATGTTAAATGTGTTAGAGATTGGTGTGTAGTTCACTAGTCAAATAGTGACAACATTATGTTAAATGTGCTAGAGATTGGTGTGTAGTTCACTACTCAAATAGTGACAACATTATGTTAAATGTGTAACTTGGTTTGTACAGATGAGAGCTGCCTTATTATTCTACTATCTCTATCTTTATGTATAAAAAAATCTCTCATTAAAATCATATTGAGGAGTAACGCAAGGCCAACCTGGCAAATATTGTTTTCCTTCTCTGGCCATATGACACCTTCGCAGTAGATATTGAATAGATTTATCTTATATTCTTGTGAGCATTTTATTACATTTTATTTTGTTTCTAAAAAAACATGTTCATATTGTCAGGCATAAAACAAATGATAAAATAGCTGCACTTGTTGACACGTTGCTATGGTCTCAAGTCCTGAGGAAGTCTATACACACAATAGTTACTGTATCAAAAATGTACACACACCATTATATGTTTACAACTGAAATCATTCTATAATTGACTCAAGCGATGATAGCCTAATGATCCAAAGTTAGGATGACATAAATAGAATTACAGCACTTGTGTTTTGAAATAATTTCTTTCTACCCCCCCCCCTTTTTTTCTTTCTTGTTGGTGCTGGGTGCAGGTGTTTCTACCTTTGTTTACATTTTCATTGGGTGATTGAGATTTTCAGTCCAGTTTGTGGCAGCTTATTGTCCAGTCCAGTGTGTGGTTGGATATTGTCCAGTCAAACTCGCTTACAGGTTAACTTTGGTCATCTCGTCAAAAGAGAAACTAACAGTTCTAGACCCAACGCTTACCCCCCACCCCCAAAGGATTGGGTCTAAATGGGATTGTGGAAAGGGATTCAAATACAGAAATTATGAATGTGCTGATATTGATGTCAATCATGTCTGACTTCCAGCAGTTTGCTGCTATAAGAAACATTTTTGATAATCACCAGGGCTGGAAACCTCGTCAAAGTTAATGTTGACTTTGTTGGGCCAACTTCTGTTTGTTACTTATGTTTAGCCCTATCAGCATTGAGGTCACTTGATGAGAGGTTGGGAGGTCAGCTACTCTACGAAAGGTTCTCTTACAGTAAGGGAGGTAATGTAAATCTCTTCCGAAATTCTAAGTTTAATATCAGTTGTCTTTCTTGCAACAGGTGCTAGGGTTACTTTTTAAAATAAAAACAATATTTATAAAGAAAAATACTAAAAGATTTTAAATGTGTTTTGAAGGCGTTCTCACAATACAAACTTTCGTGCAATAAATCCTTGAAATGCTGTTGTCAACAAAATAACTTTAATATGCACAATATATATATACAAAAGTATAACTTTGAGGTTTCACAACGTGGAGACATCAGCCACACAATCCGCCATTACTTTCTCTGGCAACTCCAATAATATCAATACTCTCGAACCTTCTTCCCCCTTTCTTCCCGCGCTTTCACTCACGTGACCTCCCCGTCATCCAACTCGTGATTCACACCTGACACCCCCCAGTATATTCCTCATCTATTTGTGGATAGCCCTGTAGAAGGTTTAATAGAGGTAGCGAGGGGGCATACGTCCCCGGACCTAACTATAATATATGTGAGTGACCTAACTATAATATATGTGGGTGACCTAACTATAATATATGTGAGTGACCTAACTATAATATATATGGGTGACCTAACTATAATATATGTGAGTGACCTAACTATAATATTCGTGGGTGACCTAACTATAATATATGTGGATGACCTAACTATAATATATGTGGGTGACATAACTATAATATTCTTGGATGACCTAACTATAATATTCGTGGGTGACCTAACTATAATATTTGTGGGTGACCTAACTATAATATTTGTGGGTGACCTAATTATAATATTCGTGGGTGACCTAACTATAATATTCGTGGGTGACCTAACTATAATTTATTTTTGTGGGTGACCTAACTATAATATTCGTGAGTGACCTAACTATTATATATGCGGATGACCTAACTATAATATTCGTGGGTGACCTAACTATAATATCTGTGGGTGACCTAACTATAATATATGTGAGTGACCTAACTATAATATTTGTGGGTGACCTAACTATAATATATGTGAGTGACCTAACTATAATATCTGTGGGTGACCTAACTATAATATATGTGAGTGACCTAACTATAATATCTGTGGGTGACCTAACTATAATATATGTGAGTGACCTAACTATAATATCTGTGGGTGACCTAACTATAATATATGTGAGTGACCTAACTATAATATCTGTGGGTGACCTAACTATAATATATGTGAGTGACCTAACTATAATATCTGTGGGTGACCTAACTATAATATATGTGAGTGACCTAACTATAATATCTGTGGGTGACCTAACTATAATATATGTGAGTGACCAAACTATAATATTCGTGGGTGACCTAGCTATAATATTCGTGGGTGACCTAACTATAAATATGTGTGTGCCCTAACGATAATTTTTGTGGGTGACCTAACTATAATGTTTGTTGGTGACCTACAGTTACGCTAGAGCCCAACATGAAATCCTACTCTTATGAACCTCCATATTGAACACATTTTCACAAAGAAAAGATTTGTTTTATTTGAGAATTCTTCACAACACTTATTTACTTGTTTAAATGGAAACATCTTTCAAAGTAAAGACTTGCTTTAATGGGAACATCTTCAGAAAGAATATACTTATTTGAATGGACACATCTTCACATATAAAATACTTGTTTTGTAGACACATCTTCACATATAAAAGACTTGTTTTGTAGACACATCTTCACATATAAAAGACTTGTTTTGTAGAGACATCTTCACATATTAAAGACTTGTTTTGTAGACACATCTTCACATATAAAAGACTTGTTTTGTAGACACATCTTCACATATAAAAGACATGTTTTGTAGACACATATTCACATATAAAAGACTTGTTTTGTAGACACATCTTCAAATATAAAAGACTTGTTTTGTAGACACATATTCACATATAAAAGACTTGTTTTGTAGACACATCTTCAAATATAAAAGACTTGTTTTGTAGACACATATTCACATATAAAAAACTTGTTTTGTAGACACATCTTCACATATAAAAGACTTGTTTTGTAGACACATCTTCACATATAAAAGACTTGTTTTGTAGACACACTTTCACATATAAAAGACTTGTTTTGTAGACACATCTTCACATATAAAAGACTTGTTTTGTAGACACATCTTCACATATAAAAGACTTGTTTTGTAGACACATCTTCACATATAACAGACTTGTTTTGTAGACACATATTCACATATAAAAGACTTGTTTTGTAGACACATCTTCAAAAAGATAATACGTGATTAATGGACTTGACTTCTCAAAGAAAAGCCTTTTTTAAAAACGAAGATAATATCTACAAGGCCGTACCCAGAATTTTTTAAGGGGGTTCGCAAACATGTCGCGAAGGCATTTCATGTTAAGACTAAGGTAAGGCAAACCTCTCATAGTGAGTAACTCTCATAACGAGATTTTCGCATAATGAGCATTATGGAAAAAGTTGCTCACTTAACGAGCGAAGATTCGCAGAAAGGGAAACTCAATTTTGCCTTAAAAAACATTAGTGAGCCGGCACTTCCGCCCTGATGTATTAATCTGTGTTAAGCACTCAGTCTGTTAGCATATTGTTTTCGTGTGTGATCAACCGATTTTACAAATTTTGTATTAAGACAGTATTTGTAATTTTTTTATGTGCAAAGTTTAATAAACTGATCAATTATCTTCGGAAAAAAAACACAAGAAGACAAACATAAGAGAAGGAAAAAAATAACTGTTGAAATAAAACGAAAAAACATTGAAAAGCCAGAACAAGGTTGCGAACCCAGCGTGCAACTACAATCGGCAAACATCAACGATCTGCACTATTCTCAAGAACAATTAAGGAGATGGATGCTTCGATTGGAGTTTCAAGAATGTTTACGAAACGGTTACGTCACATTTTCGTCATATTTTGAACCGTCTGCAAAAACAAATGTCTTTAACAGTTTTCTAGTTAAAAAAGCAATAATTATTTGTCATAAATTCATATTTATATTTACGTTTTTGGTTTCAAATCTAAATTGTATTCTAGTTGTTTCACTCTTATCTTATCTTATCTTATCTTATCTGTTTCAGAAGCTCCTTCTATACAGAAGATTATTGCGTCCTACGCTTATCTATGGTTTGTGTTTAGTCCTGCATTTTTATTAGTGTTTTAAATGTTGATAAAGTGTTGGTTTCCCTGGATTCTTCAGGCAACCCATTCCACGCCCGAATTCCGGACGGGAAGAAGGAAAACTTGTATGTGTTTGTTCTTGCATACGGAATAAGAAAGGTGTTTTTATCCTTATGTCTATCTGAGGGTTGTATTAAGTTATCTTTGTGTTGTATTTCTAAATTAGAATTAATTGCTTTATGTATGATTACTACTTTACTCTTGGTTCTTCTATCCTCTAGTGTTTCAAGGTTTAATGATTTAAATAATGGTGTTATTCTTGTCAGTTTTGAATATTCTCCAGTAATGAATCTGGCAGCTCTTTTTTGAATTTGTTCTAGTTTATCAATGTTTTCTTTGGTGGATGGGTCCCATACAGAAGATGCATATTCTAGTACAGGTCTCACCAAAGTGAGGTAGCATTTTAGTTTTATATCTCTATTACATTTGTTAAAGTTTCTTTTTATAAAGCCTAAGGTTTTGTTTGATTTTTTAATAACTTCATTGACATGGGGATTCCATGATAGTTTCTCATTTATTAAGACTCCTAAGCATTTTGCATCTTTAGTTTGGGTCAGTGCTTTTCCATGAATCTAATATTTTGAATTTATTTGTTTCTTTTTCTTTGTTACTCTTAACAGTTGATACTTTTCTGGGTGGAAAGACATACTCCAGTTAGTTTCCCATTTTATCAATTCATCTAAGTCTTTTTGTAAAATTTTGCTATCTTGTTCTGATTTAATTGTTCTATAGATTATACAATCATCAGCAAATAACCTAACTTTTGTACCTGTTGAGATGTTGTTGGGTAAATCATTTATATAAATTAAAAAGAGTAAGGGACCTAGCACAGTTCCTTGTAGAACTCCTGAGTTAACCTTTCTTGGTGCAGATTTAGATCCATTAATTATTACAGTTTGCTCCCTGCCCAAAAGGAAGTCTTGGATCCAGTGCTGTAAGGAACCTGAGATTCCAAAGTAGTTAAGTTTTTTAAGTAAACTAAGGTGGTGAAATTTGTCAAATGCTTTTGAGAAGTCTAGTATTATTGTATCTATTTGATCATTTTTGTCTAAGCCTTTTGATAGTTCATCTATTAAACCTATTAATTGTGTTTCACATGATCTGTTTTTTCTAAAGCCGTGTTGATGTGGGCATAGGGCATTATATTTGTCAAGGTGGTTAACTATTCTACTATATATTATGTGTTCTAGTAATTTACAGGTGATACTCTTTAACAGTTCATAAGTAATTTTATTTGAAGAAGTATTAATATACATGTACTAGTGTATTACCCGTCAAAAATGACGGGAGTTTTTAAAATGGATATATTTCAGTTTTTGTAATTGTCCCTTTTGCCTGAAAGCCACATTGTAAATAATCAGAAAATGTAGAGACCAAGAGAGAAAAATTAAATCTCTTCTCCATATTGAGCAATTTTATGCGGACGTTTGAAAATAGTGTTTTTTTTGTTTTTTTTGTTGTTTTGCAATATATTTTTCAAGGTTATTTTTTTTAGCGGTGGGCTTTCTAAAATCTAGCGTTACGAACGGACATAGCAGAGTATATATTTTGATTATATATACGAATATATGTGTTATCAGAAAACCTCCAGGCTTAGGCTTCGCGTTATATAAGTTTGCATGAATAATAATGATATACTCATGATAATAGTAAATGCATAGTGAATTACAGACAGCATAAAGTGATACTGCGGCAAAGAAGTTTGAAGTTCGACGTATTAACAAATATTGCTGAGGAGTCAGCCGGACATTAACTTGCGGCATTGAATAGCGCGCACCAATTATGAGTGCACCAATAATACAGCACGGTGCGTTAAAAATAAATTATGTGACTGTAATGTGATCCACATCACGCATATCTGTGATTTGAAGCCGTTTAAGCTTCATCGATGATTATGACTTGTCAGTTTATTCGTCCATTTGTCCATACATTATTACCACAACATTTTCAAAACATTTAAAAAATAAACTGTTATTTTACACATGTTAATAACTATTTATTTTTCATGAAACGTAGCAAGCAAAGTTTGTCACAGGATAACAGAAAAGATTAACATATCAACTGTTATTCATATTTACAATTTAATATCCACGTGTTAGTAATTCACATAAACGTTTTTATTGTTATAAAAATAATTAAAAAATTAATAAATTAATATATAAATATTCTGTGCATACAGTGACCAAAAATTAGGTTTTCATGCAATAAATAATTAACACTGTAAATAAAAGCTTAAAAAATAGTATTTTATTTATAATGCAAGTACTCGATCATTAATTTTTTTCCCTTATTAATAATGAAATCTGCAGGCGCAGGCGTTAAAGAATTTGAATTACATACATTATGATACGGAACTGACAAGGCGGGAGACCACGATGCTCTGATGTTTATTTTAGAACATCTTCGATGTAAACCCTTCTTGGGTTTTTGTTAACAAATGTCTGCAAAACACTGTTTTCGTTGATATTGAAAGCGTAGAGATGCATCAATGCAAGCTCGGTAAGTCTTTCCTGCACCTTTGAACATCTCATGTAATTGTACAAACGTCGGAGTGCACTGAACCTTCGCTCACACGCGAAGGAAGTCACAGAAATCACACACGCGATTTTCAGTAAGCAATACATATTTGGATGCATCGATTTATTGCAATGTGTTATATCTTCCGTGCAAGTTGTTTGGTAGCTTTGACTCTTCCCATTGGCTGAACCTCAATTTCCACCCGGTAAACTCTTCGGGCAGCACTTCTGGTGAAGGCATATCTTGCTCATATAAATCCACATCGCCTTTCAGAGCTTCATACTTACAATTTCTAACAGCACTTGGCATAAAAGCTAACAGTTATGAGGATGTCCTGGTTAAGCCAGAGAACCGCATATAGTTCAGCAATGATGTGCTTCAGAAATGGATTAATTAAGTTCCGCAGATAATGTTGCATTGGCATTTCTACGCACACATTGCTTCGGTAGATTTGCTGCTTAACAATTATGGGCATAAAAGCTTCAGCTCCTACAGACTGCGCAATGATAATGATATGATTATAAGTGTTTTGAAAATAAGTATCTACATTTTTTCTAATCTCTCTAAACTCTTGCTTGACGTTTTCCATAAGTGGCATAGCCTGAATTATGTCAATCGCTTCTTTCTGAAGTTCGACTGTATTCCTTCCAGCCTAGATAACAGTTTGTACGTTACAACAAACGTCGCAATAAATGTGAAGTTACACAAGGAATGAAAAAGTGACGTTGCCCGAGACTTACTGTCCGCGTCCCAATCACCATTTGTAGTCAAAATTGGATCAGATCCTTGGTCGTTGTGTTTTCATCATGGCAGTGAAATTATCTCAAGAGTGTGAAAAATTTAAACATACGATTAATAGAAGTATAGAAGTGTTTGTATGCTTCGTGACGCTCAGCCCATCTTGCTTTGCACAAATCTGTAAGTTCCTTCCGTTTAGCACTGTCAAAGACTTGTTTGTATGACTTTTTCAACAAGGCTTCGCGCTTTGGACTGTTTTTTAAAAAAAACATGCATGTTTCTTTTAATTTGTCAATCATGTTACGCACATCGGGAAGACTGTACGAATGCGTGATCACTAGGTTTAAAGCGTGTTTGCTGCAGTGTGTTTATACCACCAAAAGGGGCCTCTCGTAGAATACGCGCTTGAACTACTGAGACAGCGCCCGACATAGATGCAACGCCATCATAACACTGGTCCCTCATAATCTGTAGTGGGATCCTCAAATCTCTGAATAATGTCACGATCTATTTTTTTACAAAAAAAGGGCACACATTCGCAAAAGGGGGTTCGTTCGAACGTACGACCTGCGTACGGCCATGATCTACACAACGAAAAGTATAGTTTTAATGAACACATCTTAACAAAGAAAATAATTGTTTTAATGAGCTCATTTTCATAAAGAAAAGACTTGTTATTCCATTATTTTCATTCACGTTCAGGGCGGATCAGTAAAGGAAAAAAACAACAACAATTGTCACGTGATTGTTGCTAAAATTAACTGTAAAAAGTTCACGTTATCAGGCAGTTCGTTACAACCTGACGGGGAATGTGTTTTACGACCCTCTCCTCCTCCTCCCCTTCTTTCCTCATCGTCTTCCAGAATCCCAGGTACGTCCTGGGCCCTAATCAAGAAGGACTAGACCAGGTCCTGTCATGGCTTTTATCAGCCTCGCCCTGGTCGTGGCGGGATTGACGTGGCCGTTAGTGCGATACAAGTAGTACCGCCGTGACGTCACGGAGATAAACACAAGGGTGCTCACACCTGGGCCAGGTCTGGATGGAATGTCTGTAGGTAGGAGAATGATGGGGTTGATAAGGATGGGGATACTGACCCCCATCTGGGTTCATTACGAATGTCTTGGCAAGTCCCACAGTGAACCATGGTTCTGATATCGTGGCAAGTCCCACAGTGAACCATGGTTCTGATATCGCGGCAAGTCCCACAGTGAACCATGGTTCTGATATCGTGGCAAGTCCCACGGTGAACCATGGTTCTGATATCGTGGCAAGTCCCATAGTGAACCATGGTTCTGATATCGTGGCAAGTCCCATAGTGAACCATGGTTCTGATATCGTGGCAAGTCCCATAGTGAACCATGGTTCTGATATCGTGGCAAGTCCCATAGTGAACCATGGTTCTGATATCGTGGTAAGTCCCATAGTGAACCATGGTCTGATATCGTGGTAAGTCCCATAGTGAACCATAATGTTGGCGTCGTCTTATTCTTAGTCGGCTTCACTAATTCTTCACTGAAGTTTGACTTTCTCCAGTGATGTTCTGGCTAAATATTGAAAACTATTCTTACTTTACAACAGGGCCTCTCTATATTTTTAATCATGGGGGGAGGGGAAGTCGGGGTGTCAGTTTACTGTTAATTTGAGACAATGAGATCGTTAACATTAGAATTAAGGAACACAAGAAGCACAAAGGGGAAGTAATTACCAGCCGACACTCCAATCTCATTTCCTGGTCAGTTATTGTCTCCCATCTCAAAATGATAAAAACTATTTATTTAGTCTTCTAATTATGATAGTTTCTCAGGTTAAACTTATCATTATAATTTCTCTGAACATACTTATCATGATAGTTTCTCAGAGACTAAATATCAAAATAGTTTTTCATTATCTATTTATCACGATAGCCTATCAGAAATTGCTCACAGTTGAAATATTATTGAAGTAACCTTTCTGCTTAGGCTTATGACTTGAACTGCATTCGAATGTTATCATCGTTTCATTGAACCCCTTCTTTACATCATTCATGTTACTCACCACAACCTCCCATTGTAACAACCCCACAAAGATAAGCCATCAACAACCCCACAAAGATAAGCCATTAACAACCACACAAAGATAAGCCATTAACAACCTCACAAAGATAAGCCATCAACAACCCCACAAAGATAAGCCATTAACAATCTCACAAAGATAAACCATTAACAATCTCACAAAGATAAGCCATTAACAATCTCACAAAGATAAGCCATCAACAACCTCACAAAGATAAGCCATTAACAATCTCACAAAGATAGGCCATTAACAATCTCACAAAGATAAGCCATCAACAACCCCACAAAGATAAGCCATTAACAATCTCACAAAGATAAGCCATCAACAACCTCACAAAGATAAGCCATTAACAATCTCACAAAGATAAGCCATCAACAACCTCACAAAGATAAGCCATTAACAACCCCACAAAGATAAGCCATTAACAACCTCACAAAGATAAGCCATTAACAACCTCAAAAAGAAAGGCATTAGCAACCTCACAAAGATAAGCCATTAACAACCTCACAAAGATAAGCCATTAACAACCTCACAAAGATAAGCCATTAACAACCTTACAAAGATAAGCCATTAACAACCTCACAAAGATAAGCCATTAACAACCTTACAAAGATAAGCCATTAACAACCTCACAAAGATAAGCCATTAACAACCTCAAAAAGATAAGCCATTAACAACCTCACAAAGATAAGCCATTAACAACCTCACAAAGATAAGCCATTAACAACCTCACAAAGATAAGCCATCAACAACCCCACAAAGATAAGCCATTAACAACCTCACAAAGATAAGCCATTAACAACCTCACAAAGATAAGCCATTAACAATCTCACAAAGATAAGCCATTAACAACCTCACAAAGATAAGCCATTAACAACCTCACAAAGATAAGCCATTAACAACCTCACAAAGATAAGTCATTAACAACCTCACAAAGATAAGCCATTAACAACCTCACAAAGATAAGCCATTAACAACCTCACAAAGATAAGCCATCAACAACCTCACAAAGATAAGCCATTAACAACCTAACAAAGATAAGCCATTAACAACCTCACAAAGATAAGCCATTAACAACCTCACAAAGATAAGCCATTAACAACCTCACAAAAATCAGCAACCAGACCCCCCCCCTCCCGCCCCCGGAAGCAAGCTTCTCAAAATATCCGTCACCCGAGCCAAGTGCCCGTTATGTCGCTCGTATTCTCCAGGGCACCGGGGACCCAGCCAGTTGTGACCAGGGCCCTCACTCATCCATGACGTGGTCTGCGGCAACCAACAACACAGGGGAGGCAACCAACAGGAAAGACAAGAGTGTCTGGACTTTTTTAGGGGGACATCACGAGTCATCCGTCCGAACGTGTAGGGTTATTTGAGTCCACCAGCGGTGGGAGAATTCGTTACAGTAATTTGGAGCACTAGCGGCACAAGTGGTCCACGGCCCAGCGATAGCTCTACAACGATGGATTAGTTGTGCGTTGTGGTGTCTAATTAGAGTGAAAGCCAATTAAGGTCAGATCCTCGGCATCGCCTCGGGGATCACAACACTTTTGTTTTTGTTTCATTCTCGTCACATCTGCTGTCCCAGAACTTGTCAGGTTTCATTTCATCACTGCCCGACATGTTGGTTTGTCTTTAGTGTTAATTGGAGTTTGAAAGAAATGGACTTTTGATTCTCAAAAGTGGGTGAGAAACTGGATGAAAACAACTCGCGTATATTCTCGTTTATCTATAGGTTTTGTATAGTTATACAGAAAATATTGTTCAATACGATGGTACTGTGTATCTATACTTGGTGATACGTTAGTGCTATGAAAAGACGTCGGTGCTATTATAAAGAAATTGTTGATATAATAAAGACATTGGTGTTGTTATAATACGACAATTTTGCAATACACATGCCCGGATTATGTCTTTATTAGTTTGTTATTTATCATAACAGGAATTCATGATAATACAGATATATTTAAATTTATCCATCCCTTTATTTCTCTCTCTCTCTCACTCTCTCTCTCTCTCTCTCTCTCTCTCTCTCTCTCTCTCTCTCTCTCTCTCTCTCTCTCTCTCTCTCACTCACACACACACACACACACACTTACACACAGATACACTCATATCCTTTCTTAACTTTTGACAGCATGGCATAAACATGATTCAAAGTTCACGCAGACCTTGGTAGAGATGTGTTAAAATATTTTATGTTGAGTAACAACAAAAAGTCAACGAATAAACAAATTAACTCAGTTGAAAAAAGTCGTTCTAAAACAAAACTTTGGTCATATGAGGTCAAAAAATAGATTTGTATAAAGCAGAGTAGCCTCCACTTAGGCCATGCCCACTTTCTCAGCTTCCGGTCATGTTTCCGATTCTTGTTAAAAATTTTCTAAATTTTTTTCCAGCTATGACATGAAAGAATTAAAAAAACAGGCTCTAAAATATTGAAATCTGTCCAACTATTATTGTCATTTATTACCTTCCCTTCTGTTCAAGTCGCCGCCATGAAATCAGTTCTTGTGTAGACAGGTCATGGCAGCGAGGTCATGTAGACCTGATGAGGTCACTGTGAGTTAAACTTATTGGTATGTTCCAGTGGCGTAAGGGGCCGTCCATAAAGTACGTCACGCTCCAGATGGGGGGAGGGGGTGTAAGAAAGTGTGACAGTTTGTGACAGGGGGGAGTGGGAGTCCGGCCATGTGTGACGTCACGGTGTTTTATGTTAACATTTTAATTATTTTGTTAATAAAAATAATAATTTTTGTTCGAAATTGTTACGTACTGTATGGGGGGGGGGTTCAAGATTTGTGACAGTTTTTGACAGGGGGGAGAGGGGAGCTAAAAATGGTCAAAAATAGCGTGACGTACTTTATGGACAGCCCCTAACGAGGGTCGCACGGGGATACATTTGTCCCCGGGGGTTGAAATAGACGGGCGCTAAAATAAAGCTTACAACGTCACAAAGTTAAGATAATAATAAAAAAGCAGGGGGGGGGGCGCCAGTTGTATACTTCGTGCCCGAGCGCAAATATCTTAACTACGCCCCTGGTATGTTCTGGAGTGGTGGTAACAATACGTACCACATATCTATACTTAATACTACGGTGTTTGACAATGTTTACATTCACCATGTACTCAGAGAACGAAGGTTTACGGCAATCACCAATACCAGCTGTATTACACCGAAAAGTGAACCAAATACCCCCCCCCGAAAACACACACACACACTCACACACACACACACACATTCCGCCAAGAACAAAAACTTTGATCTGAAATAGAGCGGAAGAATCCAACTTGAAGACAAAGACCATCAGAGTGGCTGTCTTCCTGACAACACCACGTGACCAAACGTTTCATGGCGCCAATTAAAATGTTATACCGGACACAAAAAGCTGTATGGAATGTTTCATGTACAATGTCTGGGGAATGGGGGAGGGGAGGCACGGCGGACTGTCACATTGATTGACATCTAGCTGTTGACATATGACATTGTCTACACTTGGAAGCTTCTTCAATAATGCAGGCCGAGACGTTGAGGGGGTGATATTTTCTTGTATGGACGTCCCCTCAATCTTCAGATCGTAAACAAACAAGTGACATGAACCGTGGAAATACTGAGAATCAACCGTTGAAGTACTGAGAATCAACCGTTGAAGTACTGAGAATCAACCGTTGAAGTACTGAGAAACAACCGTCGAAGTACTGAGAATCAACTTTTACCACGTGTCATATAAATTAATTACTTTATTTTATTCGTATGGTGCCCCTAAGATATCTTATACATTAAATAAGAACAATACAAAACGCGTGAACACACGAAAAGCTAAGATATTATCTAATACTTTAAATAAGAACTAAACAAAACTCGTGAATACATGAAAAGCTAAGTTATTATCTTATACATTAAATAAGAACTAAACGCAATGTTTGAATACATAAAAAGCTATAGCTGCTATGTAAATGCTAAGCAGGACAACCGGGACTAACCAGAGGCCTGCGTCACACGGGCCAACTACAAAAGACCGACCTCCTATATGTATACAACACAAAGGCACCTCTTTCTGAATAAGTGATTAAAATATACCTTACCCCAAAAAGTGCTATAAAATACCTATATCTAAATAAATGCTAAAAAGATAAATTACCCCATAGGTGCTAAAAATATACCTCACCTCAATAAGTGCTAAAAAGATACCTCTATCTGTATAAGTGCTAAAACAATACATCTATCCCATGCAATGAGTGCTACAAAAAGAAACCACTATCACAATAAGTGCTTAAAATATTTTTAAAAAAAATTAAGTACTCTGCAAAAATGCACATATATATTCCAATTCATGCTACACAAAAATTAATTATGAATCTTGTCTGCAGCAGACATACATGAAATTGATGTTAGATTTCCTAAAATTGAAGTTGTTTCTTTCTGCCGCTATACAAATTGAAATGAATGCAGAGATAGACCGCCTCGGGAGGAAGGGGGAACTACCCCACATGCCTGCCGCTGGCTAATTTTCAAGAAAAATAAACAGAGTTACGTCCATTCTGCATGTTTCGTGTCAGATTATCCCCCTTGATGCACTGCATGTTCTAAATCTCCCGGGTCACCATTGTCTGTGCAGACGGCATTAGCGCCCCTATTTATCGCAAATGGAGGTATCAAAATCAAGCTTCATTAGATGGCGGGTGGGGTGGGGGGGGGTGGGGTGGGGTTAAAGTAATGCAAGAACACAACAAAGAAAGGCGACGTCACTTTCTGGATTATAGCCTCGAGTCTATTAGAGCAATTAATTTAAGTACTTTTTTCACAGCTCATATGATACATCGTTCCCTGAGTAATCAGGGTGTACCATTACTGTACCAACACTACTTTAAGTCTTAGAGAGTAGTGTACCAAATCTACTTTAAGTCTTAGAGAGTAGTGTACCAAATCTACTTTAAGTCTTAGAGAGTAGTGTACTAAATCTACTTTAAGTCTTAGAGAGTAGTGTACCAAATCTACTTTAAGTTTTAGAGAGTAGTGTACCAAATCTACGTTAAGTCTTAGAGAGTAGTGTACTAAATCTACGTTAAGTCTTAGAGAGTAGTGTACTTAATCTACTGTAAGTCTTACAGAGTAGTGTACTAAATCTACTGTAAGTCTTACAGAGTAGTGTACTAAATCTACTGTAAGTCTTACAGAGTGTTTATATAAAGGTGAGGCATATATATCGACACATCTGTCAAGATTAAGCGTGGTTCATCTCTACATGCTGTTTAATCACACTCGATCTCTATAATGAGTGGTTGTTAGGCAAATAAACTGACCGTGATTGGTGCTCAACTTTTCTTAAACTGGGAAAACGTCATAGCTGGAGGCTAATTGAAGTCATCACTAAGTTGGTGGTAGAGAAACATAGACTCGAGTGTAATCAGTGATCAATACAAGAGTCCTTGTGATGGGTTCGTGAAACGTGGTGGTAGGACAGGGGGCAGAGAGTGTATTCTACGGGGGCAGAGAGTGTATTCTACGGGGGCAGAGAGTGTATTCTACGGGGGCAGAGAGTGTATTCTACGGGGGCAGAGAGTGTATTCTACGGGGGCAGAGAGTGTATTCTACGGGGGCAGAGAGTGTATTCTACGGGGGCAGAGAGTGTATTCTACGGGGGCAGAGAGTGTATTCTACGGGGGCAGAGAGTGTATTCTACGGGGCAGAGAGTGTAATCTACGGTGGCAGAGAGTGTAATCTACGGGGGCAGAGAGTGTATTCTACGGGGGCAGAGAGTGTAATCTACGGGGGCAGAGAGTGTATTCTACGGGGGCAGAGAGTGTATTCTACGGGGGCAGAGAGTGTATTCTACGGGGGCAGAGAGTGTATTCTACGGGGGCAGAGAGTGTAATCTACGGGGGCAGAGAGTGTATTCTACGGGGGCAGAGAGTGTAATCTACGGGGGCAGAGAGTGTATTCTACGGGGGCAGAGAGTGTATTCTACGGGGGCAGAGGGTTATTATCTTATCTGTTATAGATTCTTTTTCTATACAGAAGATTATTGCGTCCTACTCTTATCCGTGGTTTATGTCTATCCTTGCAATATTATGTGAGATTAAAATTAGTGATTTAAATGTTGATAAAGTGTTGGTTTTCCTGGCTTGTTCAGGCAACCCGTTCCACGCCCGAATTCTGGACGGGAAGAACGAGGAATTGTATATGTTTGTTCTTGCATACGGAATAAGAAAGTGTTGTTAATCGGAGAGTTGTATAAGATTATCTTTCTGTATTTTTTCCAAGAAAGCATTTAATGCCTTATATATTATTTAGGGCTGTCAACGATTAATTTAAATTTAATAGTTAACTTTTGAAAAATTAACGATTAATTAATCGAAATTTCAATTAAAGCCAAAAATTAAAATTTATAGTGCATAAGTAACATTTATTAAACGTACTTGGCGAAATTCAAAATAACACTGGGATGTCTTCTTTATATGACATCTTTTAACCAACAACACAAACAGACAAGTGTATTGACAATATTTGGTTCAAGTGATGAGAGCGTCTTATTGACAATATAACCAGCCGAGCTGAACAATCGTTCACATAGCTTTAAATTGTCTCAGCTGAAGTTTCTGATACTGTAGTGGATGTTTGGTTTGCAGGTGATATGTAAGCGAAGTGTTAGAACCATGGTAGCAATGTTCCCTTTAAGCACATCAACTGCACATATTTTTTAACTACGTCACGCAGGAGTTTAGAATCACCGCGCAGCAAATTTTGTAAAATATTGCACAAAAAATGGACGTTGTGCAACTTTGCACACGAGTTGTTGTTTTTTTAACTTTGCACATGGACCAACGAAGCTTAGACTTAGAGGCAACATTGCATGGTGGGCAAACAATATCTCTCAATGTACACAATATCCTTTATCAACTTTTTGAACATTCACGTCCGTCAATTGTTTAAAACTAAAATGTTCGTGTAATTTTCCGGAAATTAGTTTATATTTAATAGGTAAAAATTTTTACTGTTTGTACTTCCAGTACATTTATAAGTGGTGGGTCGATTTATCGTTAACAAAAATTTTAATCGTTAAAAACTTTTAACGAATAATCGAGAAACTAATCGTTAATTTCGCAGCCCTAATATTATTACTCCTTTACTCTTTGTTCCTCTATCCTCTATTATTGTATAAGCTAAATACATGTATCAATGTAAATGAAAAGTGTATGTGATATGTATCAATTCTGAAGAGCCCCACATCCCAGTAAAACATAAATATGAAGAAAAGAAACCCGACCTGGCATCTTGGTGAATGGGATTAAAACAAAACCAGTTCAAGGTAAACATTTTTTATTGTGAATAGTGATTGTCACTCCTTGGTTTGAGTTCAGTTGCCACGTGTGATTGTTGGAATGAAACTGTCATTGACAACACGTGACCAGAACTCGGTCGGACAGTCCAGTCAGCCATAGCGGTCAAGGAAATGATCAGGAAATTGTCATATTACGACCTCTCACCAGTGGTGTGTGACAGATGAAGAGAAAATATCAAGCAGAGTTGTCCTTCCCTTGTTTATTGTTTCCAGAGTTGTCTTTCCCTTGTTACTGCCCTTTGGTGGCTGCCGGTCATGGATGGTCAGTTTGATGCATGCGCAGGGAGAAACTGATCACTTCTAGGGGCAAAAATGAGAAAGATGGCTTTAGGATGGCATAGCGAGACAAAAGGGAGCAACTGAACATAGTTACAAAGGGGAGCAACTGGACATAGTGAAAAAGGGGAGCAACTGGACATAGTTACAAAGGGGAGCAACTGGACATAGTTACAAAGGGTAGCAACTGGACATAGTTATGCCAACAGCCAACACTGAAAGCGTATAACTATCTCTAAATAAAACACGTACCATAATCAACTCTCAAATTTTTGTGTTGCGATATTGTTGAAATGCAGTTGTGCGTGTACCTGATCATTAACCTTATATAACTAACACCTGGTTGACCTAGTTGTTTGACACGTGACGTCCAAGATGGATGAGATCTCCGTGCACGTGCTGATTAAGCCCCTATCCTCCCTGTCCCTACCAATAAAATTGGGGATGTGATCATGGCTGTTTTGAATGTAGATATTTGTACTTATTTTGTATCACTAAGGAAAGGGGCCGTCCATAAATTACGTCACGCTCCAGAGGGGGAGGGGGTGTAAGAAAGTGTGACAGTTTGTGACAGGGGGAGGGGGTCCGGCCATGTGTGACGTCACGGTGTTTTATATTAAATTTCAATTATCAATATACATAATTCCCGTCGTCTGTCGGTATGTATGTATGTGTGGATGTAACACGCTACTTATTTTAGAAAGCAGCGCACCAAATTACTGAACCAGAAATAGCTCTTTTCGAACGTTCCACATAAAATTGTTCAATATGATAATAAATGAATCAAATAAAAATAAATAAAATAAATGAAAGTTCTGTATTACGTTATTTTTTAATCTGATGTGTATTTATTTTGAAAACTTCGTCATTTTTTATTTTGATGGGTGATAAAATTCTAGTTTTGTTAATAAAAAACAAAATTTTTGTTCGAAAGTGTGACGTACTTTAGCTGGGGGTCCAAGGTTTGTGACAGTTTGTGACAGGGGGGATGGGGGAGTTAAAAATTGTCAAAAATAACGTGACGTACTTTATGGATGGCCCCAAAGAGAAATATTAATATTTATACTTATTTTGTAACATTACTACAAAGGAATGTACATATTTGTAGTTATTTTGTATCATTAAATCAAGAGAAATATTAATATTTGTAATTATAATGTAACATTAAGTCAAAAGAAATGTTGATATTTGTACTCATTTTGAATTTTTTTAATGTGTATTTTTATTGAGAGGGAAATGTTCTTATTAAATCCCTTATATAAACTACATGGTCTTGTCTTTCTGTCTGTCTGTCGTAGTCCCGCCCGAGTAAAAATAAAAGTTTAAAAAAATGACCCACTTCCCGTGATCCCATCGAGCTGAAACTTTGCACATTGACTTTTGTCACCTAACAATGCATTCTTGCAAAATTTCAGATCGATCGAATGTACCTTAATTAAATTAATTTGTTTTAGATTATCTCTATGTAGCATGTAAATGTTTTTTTTTCTAGTCTGTCCCGCGGTGCGTGTCATATTGAACATACTTCGCGCGATGCGTATTATATTGAATATACTTTTATAATATTTTCCCAATCTGTAAATGTTTATACTAGTCTGTCGCTCGGAGCGTATTATATTGAACATAATCAATACTTTTAGTAATGTCTCATATATAAGAGATTTACAGTCAAAAATGTTGTTTTTACACGTTGTTTGATTTTCTATCGTTAATTCTAAGGAAACATGTTCACCAAAAATATCAACCGTAAGATCGTCCTTACATATCGCGCTTCTCAGTCTCATCACAAATCAACCGAGTAAAACGATACCCAAACCAGACATGGAGACACAAAACGACACCGAGAACAGTTGTATCGAAAAAATTGTTAAGACTTCAGCCATACATTTTGGCTTGAAGATTTAGTACTGAATAGAGTACAGATTTATAAAAGACGTCAATAATCAGACACAGCGCCAAGTAAATAAGTCAATAATCAGACCCAGTGCCAAGTAAATACGTCAATAATCAGACTCAGTGTCAAGTAAATATATCAATAATCAGACAGTGCACAGTAAATACGTAATTAATCAGACAGTTCCTAGTAAATATACCAATAATCAGACAGTTCCTAGTAAATATGCCAATAATCAGACAGTTCCTAGTAAATATGCCAATAATCAGACAGTTCCTAGTAAATATGCCAATAATCAGATAATGAACCAAGCAAAATAATCTTTAAAAAGACACAGTACACAATAAAATAAATAATAAAAAGACACAATCCCATGTAATAAAACGTTTATATTTAGACACAGTACCAAGTACAGTAGAGACTCTCAGTCCCTCTGTCAGGCAGATGTTAACAAGTTAATGACTAGCAGACGACTATCTGGATAAATCAATAAAAAAATAATTAGAAAAAGAAATCCCCAGAAAGAGGGAATTGTTTAGAGCAGGGGTTCTCACACATTTTGTCTTCTACAGACACCTGATAAAATAAAACATAGCGGTGTTTAAAATAAAGGGTCGTTAGTTAGGAGGAAATGATTCAAACTCATCTACATAACACAATTAGAACTAGAACCCTTGTACATGACACAATTAAAACTAGAATCCTTGTACGTAACACAATTAGAAGTAGAAACCTTGTATATAACACAATTAGAACTATAGAACTCTTGTACATGACACAATTAGAACTAAAACCCTCGTACATGACACAATTAGAACTATAGAACCCTTGTACCCTAGAGGAGTCTGACTTTTACATAGGAGTTTTGAGGACGGAGTCAGACACATTTCAATAATTAATGACTTGAGCTGTATGTACACAAATATGATTTTATGATGAAAGTTTATGTGTGGCGGTTAATGCTAAACACAAGATGTCTTACATCAGTCTTACATAAGTCTCACATCAGTCTCACATCAGTCTTACATAATACTCACATCAGTCTTACATACGTCTCACATCAGTCTTACATCAGTCTTACATAAGTCTCACATCAGTCTTACATCAGTCTTACATAAGTCTCACATCAGTCTTACATAATACTCACATCAGTCTTACATAATACTCACATCAGTCTTACATCAGTCTTACATAAGTCTCACATCAGTCTTACATCAGTCTTACATAAGCCTCACATCAGTCTTACATAATACTCACATCAGTCTTACATCAGTCTTACATACGTCTCACATCAGTCTTACATCAGTCTTACATAAGTCTCACATCATTCTTACATAATACTCACATCAGTCTTACATCAGTCTTACATACGTCTCACATCAGTCTTACACCAGTCTTACATAATACTCACATCAGTCTTACATCAGTCTTACATAATACTCAAATCAGTCTTACATCAGTCTTACATCAGTCTCACATCAGTCTTACATCAGTCTTACATAATACTCAAATCAGTCTTACACCAGTCTTACATCAGTCTCACATCAGTCTTACACCAGTCTCACATACTACTTACATCAGTCTTACATAAGTCTCACATAAGTCTTACATCAGTCTCACATCAGTCTTACACCAGTCTTACATAATACTCACATCAGTATTACATCAGTCTTACATACGTCTCACATCAGTCTTACATCATTCTCACATCAGTCTTACATCAGCCTTACATAATACTCCCATCAGTCTTACATAAATCTTACATAAGTCTTACATAATACTCACATCAGTCTTACATAAGTCTTACATAATACTCACGTCAGGCTTACATTAGTCTTACATAATCCTCACATCAGTCTTAAATAATATTCACATCAGTCTTACATAAGTCTCACACAAGTCTTACATGAGTCTCACATCAGTCTTACATAATACTCACCTCAGTCTTACATAAGTCTCACATCATTCTTACATAATAGTGTAAAGCTCCTTTGTACTGCTTGACTATTCACCTTGCATACTTAAAATAAAGGTGTCTTCCATTCTAACAAGTATTCTCTTTATTAGGCATCACTTCTGGGTACTACACTCGTTCTCTCTACGACTCTCTCTCTCTCTCTCTCTCACTGCCTGTCCTTTCCCCTGTGTGGGTCTCTAGGTGTCCGTCCTCTTAACCCTGGGTGAGTGACTCCCCAGGTCGGTCTGTCTGTTTCCTACCGTCCTCTCTTTATATTTCTTACCAAAGGTATGTGGTTGACATTCGAGAATGCCCCCTTGGTGTGAGAAATAAAATTCCCATGTCCAATGATTAGCTAATTTTGTTTCCCCCCGTAGTTCCTAATGATCCCCCATCCTATAGCCCCGTCCAATGGTACTAAAAATTTTACTTCCTTTCTCTAACACAAGTGTCATTGTTCTACACCACCACCTTCCTACCCGACTTCCTTGGCTGGGGGTTTGGGGGAAAACGGGGGGGGGGAGGCGGAATCTTTTCGCTTCCGGTCATTGTTCTGAGAGCATGGCCTACTGTCAGCTCCCTTCTCACATATTTCAACCAAGGTTCTCAATTATTTCAACCCAGAACATCCACAATAGATAGATAGATGGATGAATGGATGGATGGATGGATGGATGGATGGATGGATGGATGGATGGATGGATGGATGGATGGATGGATGGATGGATGGATGGATGGATGGATGGATGGAAGGATTTAGTATTAGACAAATCCATTCAACTAAGTCTAATTACATGGCTATTAAAACCTGCGGGACAGGAGTTCAAATGTAATACCCGGTATCAGTTGATTATGTTAATCTCTGACATGAATATATTGGATTTGAAAACACGTGCGAGGTCATGTGACCCAAAAACGGAAGAAAAACGTCAATAACTGACATCATTATTTTGGGGAGTTGAATAGGCAAACAAATGAGAGGTGCGGGGGGGGGGAAGAGGTTGATAATAAATGATGGCATGACCTGTTTTAACTTGTAATAACAGTGATATGTGACACCTGGCTCGAAGTTGGACACAGGTCATCTGTCGCAATTGACAGCCTCGAGGATCTGCTCACAAATGAATGACCCCTGCCTTAGAGAGTAGAGAAACTATTTTAAAACCTGACTTATCTTATCTGTTACAGACGCTCCTTCTATACAGAAGATTATTGGGTCCTACGATTATCTATGGTTTGTGTCTAGTCCTGCATTCTTATTAGAGTTTTAAAAGTAGATCAAGTGTTGGTTTCCCTGGTTTCTTCAGGCAACCCATTCCACGCCCGAATTCCGGAAGGGAAAAACAAGAATTTGTATGTTTGTTCTGGCATATGGAATAAGGAAAGTGTTTTTATCCTTATGTCTATCTGAGGGTTGTATTAAGTTGTCTTTGTGTTGTATTTCTAAATTAGAATTAATTGCTTTATGTATGATTACTACTTTACTCTTGGTTCTTCTATCCTCTAGTGTTTCAAGGTTTAGTGATTCAACTAATGGTGTTACTCTTGTAAGTTTTGAATATGCTCCAGTAAAAAATCTTGAAGCTCTTTTTTGAATTTGTTCTAGTTTATCAATGTTTTCTTTGGTGGATAGGTCCCATACAGAAGATGCATATTCTACTACAGGTCTCACCAAAGTGATGTTTCATTTTAATTGTATATTCTTATTATATCTGTAAAAGTTTCTTTTTATAATGCCTAAGGTTTTGTTTGATTTTTTAACAACTTTATTGACATAGGGATGTGATGAAAGTTTCTCATTTATTTTTACTTTTAATATATTTTGCATCTTTAGTTTGGATTAGTTCTTTTCCATGAATGAAGTATTTTGAATTAATTTGTTTCTTTTTCTTTGTTACCCTTAACAGTTGACACTTTTCTTGGTGGAAAGGCATACTCCAGTTAATTTCCCATTTTATCAATTCCTCTAAGTCTTTTTATAAAATTGTGCTCTCTTG
Source organism: Ampullaceana balthica (assembly GCA_944989445.1). NCBI lineage: Eukaryota > Metazoa > Mollusca > Gastropoda > Lymnaeidae > Ampullaceana > Ampullaceana balthica. The sequence goes on along the minus strand of CALYLW010000904.1, from coordinate 208,691 downwards.
TTCTGATTTAATTGTGTTATAGATTATACAATCATCAGCAAATAACCTAACTTTTGTTCCTGTTGAGATGTTGTTGGGTAAATCATTTATATAAATTCAAAAGAGCAAGGGACCTAGCACAAATCCTTGTGGAACTCCTGAGTTAACTGTTATTTGTGCAGATTTAGATCCATTAATTATTACAGTTTGCTCTCTATCCAAAAGGAAGTCTTGGATTCAGTGATGTAAGGCAGTGCTACTCAAACTTTTTTGTATGATGGACCGGCAGGAATTTTTCCCATTGCTCCACGGACCGGTGCACTATTTCCCCGCTCTGACGTGATAGCAAAATAAGCCCCTACATGACCTAAAACCCTACAAGATTAAGTATGAATTTGATTTGTTTTATGCAACATGTCATCGAACAATTTTGTAAAGGGATAAAACTAGGCCTTGATTGCTTAATGTTCATTTACAATCGTTTTCATGTTGTAAAAAAAAAGGTGTTTATAATGGCAGCAATCGTTTTTGTTTCAGCTTTTTTTTAAAAAAGTGGTACTACTTAAATACATTCTTTCCTGACTTAAATCTACGTTTTCTTAAAGAGAACATAACATTTAATATAAAAAGTCATGTTTATTTATTTTAAAAATAATATAGTAACTATAGTAAGTACATGTGTAAGTTTATGCTCAAAGTTTAACTAAAACAAATGGCTCAGGTGAGTCTATTTATTTGTTACAAGTTTATCAAGTCTTGGCTCGATTGAGGACAATGCTTCACGCGATGGAGAACGAACACTCATACTGTTCCAGTCCTGTACTTTGTTTTAATAATGTACTTAATAATGTACTTAATAATGTACGTAATAATGCTCATTTTTTCAAAAACCAGTCTGACATAGGTGTGTGTGTGTGTGTCCCATAACCTCTTTTCGAGTTCGTAAAGGGTTCTAATGTTTTCATTAGAGCATTTTCACATATGTAAGATGAAGGCATGAAGGTAATGGCAGAAGAGACTTGAAAGCACGTTCGAAACAATCTGTTGACACTCGACTCTTCCATGCTTCTAGCTTGCGTTTCTGTCCATCAATCTTGTCTGCCATTATAAAAATTGAAGCCATCCTTCCTTGCATGGAGGTATTGAGCTCATTAAAAATGGCAGACAGGTAAGAGAACTTTGCTGTTCAATTCGCATTTCGAAATAGTTGAGACCAATCTGGCTTTTTCTCCTGTATAAACTGGTAGAGCTCTCTTCACAATTCAAAAACTCTTGAGAGTACTTTGCCTCGAGACAACCAACGCACATCAGCATGCAGTAAGTTTGTGTCCCGCACCCATTTCGTCACGGTGAATAAAACAATGGGTTAACTTGCACGCTGGTGCTAATTCCTTAATCTTGATTACAACTCCTGAACGCCGCCCACCACCCACTCATGGCCGCAGCGTCATGCGTACACACACAAACACAATATATAAATTCTATCTGACATTTGCCAACAAGGTAATCGTGAATGGCCTGAATATTACAGAACTATTTGTTTTTGTTTGTAATGAAGTAGAATGCAAATTCTCTTGCTCCAAGTCATCTTTATATTGATATCGCACATATACCATCAGAATTTCCATCAAGCGACGCGAGGTGACTATTTGATACATTCTCTTGTCGGTTCTCAAAATTAAGAAAAACTTAAGGAATATAATTAGATTTATTTTTCATTTCTTGGCAACTTCCACGGACCGGCGGCTGATGGTCCACGGAACGGCACAGGTCCACGGAACGGCACAGGTCTACGGAACGGCACAGGTCTACGGAACGTCACAGGTCCACGGAACGGCACAGGTCCACGGAACGGCACAGGTCCACGGAACGGCACAGGTCCACGGAACGGCACAGGTTCACGGAACGGCACATGTCCAGGGAACGGCACAGGTCCGCGGACCACCACTTTGAGAAGCCCTGATGTAAGGGGCCTGAGATTCCAAAGTAGTTAAGTTTTTAAAGTAAACTAAAGTGGTGAACTTTGTCAAATGCTTTTGAGAAGTCTAGTAATATTGTATCTATTTGATAATTCTATGGCCTGATGTTATAGGTCACACTGACCAACGCAAAAATTATAATTACTATCAATGTTCCCTTTAAGCTACACGGCTGCCCGGCCGCGGAGATATCTGATCGACGCCGCGCAGCAGTTTAGAATTACGCGCAGCAAATTTTGTAATATATTGCACTAAAATTTTATGCTGTGCAACTTTGCACACGAGTTTTTTTTACTTTGCATACGGACCAAGGAACCTTAGAGGGAACATTGATTACAATGTTAGTTATAGTAGAGTTAATAGTGTTGATAGCTGAGACCAAGGTGCTAGTAGTTGTTTCAATGATGGAAGTAGTTGAGTCTATGATGGTTGCCGTATCACTGTTTTGTTGTTTTCAATAAAATAATTCAACGATAAAATAGACGTGTGACGTCATGTTCCAGATTATAATTTCTCGGAACTGAATAAAATTATCATTTCTTCAATGAGACGGAGCAGGGGCAATTGGCGACCAATATGCAGAAGGCTAACACCACTGTTGTCCGAATTTTTAAAATATAATTATAGAAATGCCGCCCTTGCAACAATTACTCGCGTAATAATCAAAATCAGGGGCTGACCACACTCCCCTCAACCCATCCTCCAGTCCCAGTGATCCGTCAAGAACCCCCCCCAACCCCCTGCTTTGCGTGAAATACCCACCACTGACTGGCAACCCCTTCCGACCCGTTACCCCTGCCAAACGCTTCCAAACACCTACATCAACCCTTGCCAACCACTGTCAACAACTGTCAACCACTGTCAATCACTGTCAACCACTGCCAACCACTGTCAACCACTTCAACCTAAAACTTTAGTGCGAACTAAAAATTTCCTTTTTTCAGTTTTATTTATAAAATATCAGCATCCTCTACCGCCCGCTCTTGAAATAAAAGTTCAACAACATACCCAGAACTCAGAGATTTAAAAAAAAGACATTAAAAATGTTCAATTTGAGTCGGTACAAAAATCAATAGAGTCGGGCAGTAATCTACGCTCTCTGGCTAACTGTGGGCAAATTATCCGAATTATGGAGGGGCAAGGTGCATCATTATGCGGATGGGAATTTGCCCTATGGGCCTCGCATGTGCTGTTTAGCTCTTTTCGTAAATGGTTCCATTGAGTGGTTGAAAAATGGTCATTTGGGCCTACTGCCGGTTGGACGTGCGGACCTAATATCGGATGGACGCATGGACCTAATATCGGATGGACTCATGGACCTAATATCGGATGGAGGCATATACCTAATATCGGATGGACGCATGGACATAATAGCGGATGGACGCATGGACCTACCATTGGATGGAGGCATGAACCTAATATCGGATGGACGCATCGACCTAATATCAGATGGACCCAAGGTCCTAATATTGGATGGACGCATGGACCTAATGTCAGATGGACGCATGGACCTAATATCGGATGGACGCATGGACCTAATATCGGATGAGAGCATGTACCGAATATCGGATGGACGTACGGATCTAATAACGGATGGACGCATGACCTACTATCGGATGAGCGCATGGACCTAATATCGGATGGATGCACTGACCTAATAACGGATGGAGGCATGTACCTACTGCCGGATGAATGAACGAATTATTTACGTTTGGTCTTGTCACTGTTAGGAAAAGCTGCACTCAAACAGGGCTGTTTATTTTTTGTTTGCTGTAGCTAAATCAGATTTAATTTCGTGATGATTGTGACAGTTCTGAAAACTCCCATTTAATGAGGGATTCTCGTCTCCTCCTAGCAATTGAACTTTTTGTCGTCCTCACCCCCCCCCCAAATAGTCACCTTTGAACACGTCATAGCTCTAGCTTATTATCTTATCTATACAGACGCTCCTTCTATGCAGAAGATAGTTGCGTCCACAGACCATGACAGATGATCTGTTGGCAAGTGATGCAGCAATCACAGGCCACGGCTTTGTGGGTTCCACGCATTACCCAGCCGCCTAACTACATGAATGTTAGGTACCCATTCGGAGCGGGGTGACTCAGGGACGCCCTAGGCCCCAGGAACAAACCCTTGCCTTCACACGGATTCGAACCCGTGACCATCGGTACGACAGTCCAGTGCGCTGCCACTCGACCACCGCTTATTATGGGATATAGCATTTACAGGGGCGTTTCGGGGAGGGGAGGCGTGTCGAGGAGTTAATTTCATCAACCAGCCTACCTGAATTTTTCACCTTTAGATTGTACAGGGAAGCGAAATATTGAACGCTCTGATATTTCTTTAAGAAATAGAAATGAACTGAAACTTTCGAACTTCTTCTATATCATTAAATCCCTTATATTAACTTCACCACCATCTCTGCATGTCTCTCTGTCTTGGGCACCGCGGAAAAACAGAAGTCAAAAATGACCCACTTCCCGTCATGCCAACGAGCTGAAATTTGGCACACGGAGATGTGTCACCTAACAATGCATCGTATCAAAATTTCAGATCGATCGAACGTACAGTTATTAAATTAATGCATTTTAAGTTTATCTATATAAACTATATGTAGCGGTCACTATTGTTTACATTTTACGGGTCACTTGACTTCACCCCAGCCTTCGGTGAACACATCTCGTGTTTTAACCAGGTAAACCACTTGGAGTTGACTTAGCGCGTTGACGCCACCCGTCCATGTCCACACCACGTCCCCCCTTCCCCCAGTTTTAAAGCCAGGGGAGATAATTTCGGTTTCAGTCTGTAAATGTTTGTCACGTTTGCAAATAATCAATACTTTAAGTTATGTCTCATATATAAGGGATTTATAGTCAAAAACTTTGTTTTTACGGGGTTGTTTTATTTTTCAAAGTCAAAATTTTATTTCGAAACAATTATTTATGTTTCACATTCGAACTCCGTTATGTCAAATTTGCTTGTCTTTGTCCAAGTACGAAATATTTCTTTGGTCAATGTGGACATGTCTTTTTCTGTCATTGTCCACGTGGTGACCCTCACCTTACTTCACGTGCTCTTTGTGGCCTATGGACCCTAGGAGGACACGCACACTTGAAATCCAACCGACCAAAGTCCGTTAATTGTGCCGGACTTAATACTCTCCCCTTACGACACCGCGACCAGGTCCAGCGATAACAATCCTTGGCCTTGGATCACTTCCCCAGTTATGTCCCCTCCATGTTTACCCAGACCGCGGCCCGCCCTAACCCGGGTGGACTTGATACGCCTGCTGTAGTAAGGCTCCGTCCACAGATACTAACTTATTCAACAACGACCCAGCACTGGATACCCTTGGGAGCTCTTTGACGTTGACGTCATGAAAGGATATTGGATAGTGGATATGTGTGGAATTGTGCTCATCTGAGGCGCGTCTATTGAACTACTTCATGTTTGAGTTCGTAGCTCGTTTATCACCGCTATTTCAATATCTGTTTGTGTTTTTTGTAACTGTTTATTTTATCAATGTTTGTTTTTACTGACGGTTATCGCATTTTTGTTACCACTGTCACCAATGTTTGTTGTGTCTGCAATCAAAACGCGACCATTTAGCAAATTTCATTTCATTGTTCAACGTCTTTGTTTAAATGAATTGCGCCGTTTCTTCGTAATATATCTCAATCGGTGGGCCTATTGATATAAAATATGTTACGTTAAACCAGTGGTTCCGGTTGGAATTGCTTGCCTCCCTTGGCTCCTTCTTCAACTTTTCCCAATTTAGACTTGATGAGGTCCTAAGCTTTTTGAGATATGTGGCATTTTTTAAGTCTAGATATTCTATGTCGATGCCGAATATGACAATTGGTCATTTGGACAATATTTGGGCCGCCACGAAAGTGGGGTCCCTAATATATAGCTTTGTACGTAAACTTGTCACTGTCCTTCAATTCTTTTTTTTTCGTCGGACTTTTAACCTTGTCATTGACATAACTTTTCACAAGAAGTTAACATTTGTGTCAACCGTGACACGACATCAGTTTTTGACATCTTTGTCTATTTCCCCAAACCAAGTTCTGTTATTACTCCTATAGGTTTCTATAACAAACACATCTTCGGGTTTATTCTCTTGAGAAAAACTCTCGTATTCTAGGGAGCATCAAAGATCTTATTTACATATTCACACTTAACCATATGTGTCACGTGTGATTAACATGATTTGTGACGTAAGGTCACGTGAATAATGAACGCGGGAAGAAAGGAGCATTCCCATTGGTTGAAAGGGTTGGGCGAGCAGTTGTCAGTGGAGTTCCGTAGTGAAAGGACGGAATGTGTGTGTGCCTCAAGATTTCCACGTTATATAACCTCAAATGATGTTTCTGTGTACAAAATATACATATTAAAGTTGTTTTGTTGAAACAAGTTCTTCAGTGGATTATTGTGCACAAGATTCTGTATTGTGAGAACGCATACAAGAGAGTTATACATATAAAATATAGATAACAGTTACATTGGTGTCGAAGTAAAAGTGATTGCCATTAGGCATAAGTTCTAAGTGAACACAGTACAAGAGATTTTAGAAAGGAGGTTTCGTGGAAATTACAAGTATTGGATATTTCAAAAAGGAAAGTATTCATTATAAGAAGAAATATTAGCAGCTATCGTATTTTGTGAATATTCAAGTTCGTGAGAAGCTGTGAATAAAATTTTGTGGTTTAATGAAAATAACAGAATATTTCAAGATGGCGGCATAAATGCACATGGTCACGGCGTGCGGTGTATACAACTAGGTCACCTAGTTTGTTCTACGTCACAGTCGACGACAGTACAAGTATACTACACAGTGCTGGAATCTGCGTCGTGTAGGCTTACTGTATGGTAACACACGGTGAACATATATAGGTCGTGACGTCAACAAGCTCAATGCTAGTTGATTCCAGGAAATATTTGTAAACATAACCTGGAACTTGGAAGGCTATGGACTATTAATTATGAAGTGTGAATTATAAATAAAGGAACGGAATTTTTATCCATTCAATGTGTGAAGAGTTTGATAATTGCAATTTTGGATTAATGGAGTGAACTAAATTGTTAAAATCACTACTCGAAAATTGAAATTTTAACCAAGAGACTTTTATTCAAAACGATTGGACCATTTAATATGTTTTGTCAATCTGAGGGAGCGTATATATAAAGTATACTTAAGATCCCGCGTGAGGATTCTTTTGTTGTCTCATCTTGTCAAGACTAAATTGCATGGTTTAGACGTGTCACTTATTTGAACTTAACATTTTGAATTCAAGATTTTTAATTTGAAAGATTTATAACTTTATCAATATATACCTAAATTCCTTACCAAATTGCTTGACTCATATTATTCAATCAAACAAAACATGGATTACTACAAAGAATTCACTGCCATAGCTAAAGAGATCGGACTAAAGAGAAAAGAAATGAGAGATTTCCTTGAAGAAAAAGTAAGAATTGCTGAAGAAAAAGAAAGAATAGCTGAAGAAAAAGAACAGCTAAGAAAAGCTGAAGAAAAAGAAAATCAAAGAATTGCTGAAGAAAAAGCAAAAATGCTGAAGAAAAAGAAAAGCTAAGAAAAGCTGAAGAAAAAAGAAAATCAAAGAATTGCTGAAGAAAAAGAACAGCTAAGAATTGCTGAAGAAAAAGAAGAGCTAAAAATAGCCAGAGAAGAAGAGATACGAAAAATAGCCAGAGAAGAAGAGAGGCAAAGACTAATAATTGAAAGAGAAGAAAGAGCTTCAAAAAGAGAATTTGAACAACTTCAAATTGACAAGTTAAAACTACAACTTGATTTAGAGAGTAGAGGCCTCAATCCTGGTACTGAAACAAATAGAAGGTCAGCACCAAGGGATACTATCAAAGTAACAAAATATTATAGCCAGAAAGAAAAAATGGATGTTTATCTGCATTATATATAAGGCTATTATGAAGAAGATTGGCCAGCACAACTGATGACTCAATTAACTGGAGAAGCATTTGAAGCTTACAACAGTATAGCCAAAGAAGACAAAAGCATATATAAAAATGTCAAGAAGGCACTTCTATGTCATTTCGGAAAATCAGAAAATGATTATAGAAAAGAATTTCATGAAATGAGAATCAAGATGGACAAAGATCCACAGATCATAGTGCATGAAGCACAAGTCAAACTAACAAAATGGCTGGAACTGACAGCAATAGATACGAGCAATCCAAAGGCCATACTAGACATGGTGATAATTGAAAAGTTTTTAGAAAATGCAACACCAACTCTATTCACATATTTAACTGATAAAAAAGTTCGTACTCAAGCAGAGCTAACAAATGCATTACGAATATTCAAAGACTCTCATCCGAATGTGGTAATGGATAAGAGACAAGACACATTTGCAGCAATACAAATTAAAAGTCAAGAAAAAAGGCAAGGTATGAGAAACCAGAGTCTACCAAACCAAGGCAACAGACAAACTATTTGCTGGTACTGTAACAAGCCAGGACATATGGCGAAGCAGTGTTACCACAATAAAGGACAACCAAATAGGGTGTCACCTAATGGCAGCCCTATAAGAAAGAAAACAGAAGAAAAATCAAGACAAGATCACTTTGAAAAGAAAGGTAGACAAGCATGGAGAGAAAAATATAATCATAATTCCATACATATAGATTATGATTAAGATAGACAATCATGGAGAGAAACATATAATCATAATTCCAGACATAGAGATTATGATCAAGATAGACAATCATGGAGAGAAAGAAATAATCATAATTCCATAAATAGAGATTATAATCAGACAGAAGATCATGGAGAGGCAAATACAATTTTGACTCCAGAAAAAGAAATAATGTTCAACCATGGAGAAAGAATGAAAACCAAGACATGCATGATAGAAAAATAATAAAGTTAAATCGAGCACAAATAGAAACTATTGACACTGTAGCCACTATTGACAATCACATATATGATAAAAGAAATGAAGACCATAGTAACAGAGAAACAGATGGTACTAGTGAATCTGAAACCATTTGTGTGAAATCATCTGAACTAGGAGGAACAGTTGGTTGTGTATTAAGCAAAATCAAAGACTTTACAGATACAGACAATATTTTTCAGATAAAAGTTTCTGACAGTGACTCATCTGGTCCAAATTCTATTGAATTATCTGGAAACAAAAATGACATTTCAAAAGCTAAGCAACTTATTAAAAATGCTGGAATTGAAATTATGAATGAACATAATCGAAGTCATTATAAATTATTGAACATTTAACAGTCTGAAGAAACATTCAAAGCCGATCGATTTGAATTCATACTCGTCAATTGAAGAATGACTTTATTGAACTAGGCTATGCTATTAGCCGACTACAAATTTGACATTAAACCTGTGAAGGGAAAGGACATTGTGGTTGCAGAAATATTAAGTAGAATGACAATAAATAAAGACATTCTGTGAATTCCTCAATGATAAAACCAGAGACTATATTAAAAAGACATTCTGTGAATCACTAAATGATAAAACCAGAGATTGTATTAATATTAGTCTGTGAATTCCTAAATTATACAACCAGAGACTGTAATCATATTAATATTTTTATTCTTTGATCAATGGACAAGGAACAGTGTTTGAATTCCACTGGATTATTAGTTAATTTTAATATTGATTGTTAAAAATATTTTAATTACACAAAATTACAGATGTGTTAAAAAAATTCAGTTTCAGTTTTTCAGTACAGGTAGACTTTTGCAGTCCTACAGATTTTTTCTTATTGATTTTATGTCCAGATGTTGTATGTAAGGCAATGAATGTTCATTGATGATAAATATTTGAAATTTGAATATAGATATAGATTAATTTGATTTTATGAATACCAAAAATGTTGTATTTCATAAACATTTTTTTTGAAGGATGGGGGTGAATGTCACGTGTGATTAACATGATTTGTGACGTAAGGTCACGTGAATAATAAACGCGGGAAGAAAGGAGCATTCCCATTGGCTGAAAGGGTTGGGCGAGCAGTTGTCAGTGGAGTTCCGTAGTGAAAGGACGGAATGTGTGTGTGCCTCAAGATTTCCACGTTGTATAACCTCAAATGATATTTCTGTGTACAAAATATACATATTAAAGTTGTTTTGTTGAAACAAGTTCTTCAGTGGATTATTGTGCACAAGATTCTGTATTGTGAGAACGCATTCAAGAGAGTTATACATATAAAATATAGATAACAGTTACAATATGCATATTCTCTATTTAAACTCTTGTACACGCTTTTCATATCTACACCTCCGTGGTCTATCTCTACACTTCCATGTTCTATCTCTACACCTACGTGGTCTATCTCTACACCTCCATAGTCTATCTCTACATCTCCATGGTCTATCTCTACATCTCCATGGTCTATCTTTACACCTCCATGGTCTATCTCTACACCTCCATGGTCTATCTCTACATCTCCATGGTCTATCTCTACACCTCCATGGTCTATCTCTACACCACTGGTCTATCTCTAGACCTCCATGGTCTATCTCTACACTTCCATGATCTATCTCTACACCTCCATGGTCTATCTCTACACCTCCATGATCTATCTCTACACCTCCATGATCTATCTCTACACCTCCATGAGCTATCTCTACACCTCCATGGTCTATGTCTACACCTTCAATGTCTATCTCTACACCTCCGTAGTCTATCTCTACATCTCCATGGCCTACGCTACACCTTCATGGTCTATCTCTACACCTCCATGATCTATCTCTACACCTCCATGATCTATATCTACACCTCCGTGTGTCTATCTCTACACCTCCTTGGTCTATCTCTACACCTCCATGATCTATCTCTACACCTCAGTGATCTATCTCTACACCTCCATGGTCTATGTCTACACCTTCATGGTCTATCTCTACACCTCCGTAGTCTATCTCTACACCTCCATGATCTATCTCTACACCTCCATGATCTATCTCTAAACCTCCATGGTCTATGTCTACACCTTCATGGTCTATCTCTACACCTCCATAGTCTATCTCTACACCTCCATGATCTATCTCTACACCTCCATGATCTATCTCTACACCTCCATGATCTATCTCTACACCTCCATGGTCTATGTCTACACCTTCATGGTCTATCTCTACACCTCCGTAGTCTATCTCTACATCTCCATGGCCTATGTCTACAACTCCATGGTCTATCTCTACACCTTCATGGTATATCTCTACACCTCTATGGTCTATCTCTACACCTCCATGGTCTATCTCTACACCTCCATAGTCTATCTCTACAGTCTATCTCTACACCACCATGGTCTATCTCTACACCTCCATGGTCGATCTCTACACCTCTATGGTCTATCTCTACACCTCTATGGTCTATCTCTACACCTCCATGGTCGATCTCTACACCCCCATGGTCTATATCTACACCACCATGGTCTATCTCTACACCTCCATGGTCGATCTCTACACCTCTATGGTCTATCTCTACACCTCCATGGTCTATCTCCACACCTCCATAGACTATCTCTACAGTCTATCTCTACACCACCATGGTCTATCTCTACACCTCCATGGTCGATCTCTACCCCTCTATGGTCTATCTCAACACCTCCCTGGTCTATCTCAACACCTCCATAGTCTATCTCTACAGTCTATCTCTTCACCACCATGGTCTATCTCTACACCTCCATGGTCGATCTCTACACCTCCATAGTCTATCTCTACACCTCCATGGTCTATCTCTACACCACCATGGTCTATCTCTACACCTCCATGGTCTATCTCTACACCTCCATAGTCTATCTCTACAGTCTATCTCTACACCACCATGGTCTATCTCTACACCTCCATGGTCGATCTCTACACCTCTATGGTCTATCTCTACACCTCTATGGTCTATCTCTACACCTCCATGGTCGATCTCTACACCTCCATGGTCTATATCTACACCACCATGGTCTATCTCTACACCTCCATGGTCGATCTCTACACCTCTATGGTCTATCTCTACACCTCCATGGTCTATCTCCACACCTCCATAGTCTATCTCTACAGTCTATCTCTACACCACCATGGTCTATCTCTACACCTCCATGGTCGATCTCTACACCTCTATGGTCTATCTCTACACCTCCATGGTCTATCTCTACACCTCCATGGTCTATCTCTACAAATATATTCCTAGTCCCTCTATGCTCAGCCTGGCTAATGAATTCAATCGTCTCTGAGTCTTGTGTTTGCCTTTCTAAATATCTCTTCACTTATCTCTATGATCTGGCCCTTGAAATATCTTTCTGATAGTCTCTATGGCCTTTCTCTACAGGTACATTTCTGATAGTCTCTATGGCCTTTCTCTACAGGTACATTTCTGATAGTCTCTATGGCCTTTCTCTACAGCTATATTTCTGATAGTCTCTGTGGCCTTTCTCTACAGCTATATTTCTGATAGTCTCTTTGACCTTTCTCTACAGCTATATTTCTGATAGTCTCTATGACCTTTCTCTACAGCTATATTTCTGATAGTCTGTGGTCTTTCTCTACAGCCATATTTCTGATAGTCTCTGTGGCCTTTCTCTACAGGTATATTTCTGATAGTCTCTGTGGCCTTTCTCTACAGCTATATTTCTGATAGTCTCTATGGCCTTTCTCTACAGCTATATTTCTGATAGTCTCTACGGCCTTTCTCTACAGCTATATTTCTGATAGTCTCTATGGCCTTTCTCTACAGCTATATTTCTGATAGTCTCTATGGCCTTTCTCTACAGCTATATTTCTGATAGTCTCTATGGCCTTTCTCTACAGCTATATTTCTGATAGTCCCTGTGGCCTTTCTCTACAGCTATATTTCTGATAGTCCCTGTGGTCTTTCTCTACATTTATCTTCCTGAGTCTCACCATGTCTGTCCCTCTAAATATCTATTATCTTCCTTCCTAGGTCCTCGCCTCCAAACATCTCTCATATTCCTTCCACGGTCTGCCCCTGAAACAATTATTTGCCTCCCATTCATATATCCGCCTTTCCTTCATTAGCGCTCTCTTAACCCCTTGCATTCCTCCATTCCCCTCGCTCCGTCTCTCACTCATCTTGAAATCAATGCCCTCACTGGTCTGTCAAAGAGCAATGGCCGATGGCAGTAAACCGGCTCATCTTCCTACGCCGCCTCTGCCTGTCGTCCCCATCAATGCCGTGTGTGCGTGTCACTACAGCTAGTTAGCTAGAAGAATTTATTGCTTCTTATGGCATCGGCGCGGAGCTGCCAGTGTGGACCACATAATTGTTACTTGTTGTGTCGGAATTTTGGACGCGTGTCTGGCCAGGAGGTCGTCTGCGACTGTGTCTAGGGGTATGTGGAAGTGTCTTCATTGTTGTTAGCTGGTGTTTTTTTTTATTCGCCATAATTTATGTTGTTATCTTTTGTCTGATATTGTTGTAGTTGTTATGTATTGCCATGTGCTGCTATATGTTGTAACATGTTGCTGAATGTTGGTAATTGTTGCTGTATATGTATCATATGTTATTTTGTGTTGCTTTACGTTGTTATCAGTAGTCTTGTAGTTATTTGCTGCTTTAAGACGTAATATTACTGCAGTATGTTGTTATACTTTGCTGTTACAATTTACTGACGCGCCTACTAAAATGATTATTGCGTTCTACGCTTATAGATGATTTGAGTATAGTCTTACTTTTTTAAAATTCTGGCTTCGAACAGTGTTAAAGTGTTGGATTTCCTGCTATATAAATGGTATAACTTGATGATAAGAAAATGTAAACGTTTTCACGAATCATTGCCGTTTTGTCTAAGTTCTGTCTATTCTTGGACACAAGTCATGTGTCAATTATCCTGATGAAACAGCTTGTAGATTTTGGGAAAAGTTATGGTCAAATCAAGTGTTACACTTTCAAACAAAGTGTATGTTTATCTTAATAATATACGATTAAGTTACTATTTCTTCATTTTTAAAACCTAAGCAATGAACGTGGTGGAGGGGGGGGATATATGCACACACAAAAATAAATGTCTGAGAATCACTGATTTCTGTTGTTTTTTTTTGTTTATGCCGAAAAGATTTTGTTTGGCTCAGGAAAAAAGTTTCCTGAAATAAAAATGGATGTCAAGGGCAGAGAGAGAATGTGGGGTGGGGGTGGGGTGGGCTGCGTGGCCGAGAAATTCATGATTACACCATAAACTGTCAATAAGTCGTGGCTACATTATAAACTGTCAATAATTCGTGGTTTTAGCGTCCGTGACTACGTCATTGGGGTTTGTATAAGGTGACGCGTCAACATGACATCACTGTCAACCTATCAGAGCTGTTGAAAGTCCGGCCCGCGGGTCAAATACGCCCCCCCCCCGAAATTTTAACTGTCCTGCGGCCACGTCTTAAAAAATTAACTGACTCGTAGATACTTTCTGTAACAACAAAATATTTATAATAAAAGCTGAACTTATAAGATTTCTTTTTGGAGAAAAATAAGATTATGTCAAATGATGTAAAAATCGATGACGTTTTATTGATTATTCATTACAAAAAAGCCAATGAAGCTATGTGCTGTAATGTGTAGGAAATTCGATGTCGTTTGATGACAAAAGTCGTTGTCGATATATTGTTTATTTTTGTCCAATAGGAAAAGGAAATGAATGTTGTGTCGGTGTAATTTATCACACTTTAAAAAAATGATTTAAAATTCTTTGCTCAGTATGTCATTTTTGTTTATTAACTTAATCTGACCCGCATATATTTTAATTCATGGAATATGACGCTCTTTGAAAAAAAGTTTTGACAATCATTGTCCTAAGTTAAGTAACTGAACGAATGAGTTCACACTCAGTGCAATCCTTCTTTCGAACTTTTTTTTTAGAGCTTACGAAAATGAAATTTTAAAGCAATAATTAATGCAGATGGTTGACACAATGATATAATTAATGTAGATGGTTGACACAATGATATAATTAATGTAGATGGTTGACACAATGATATAATTAATGTAGATGGTTGACACAATGATATAATTAATGTAGATGGTTGACACAATGATATAATTAATGTAGATGGTTGACACAATGATATAATTAATGTAGATGGTTGACACAATGATATAATTAATGTAGATGGTTGACACAATGATATAATTAATGTAGATGGTTGACACAATGATATAATTAATGTAGATGGTTGACACAATGATATAATTAATGTAGATGGTTGACACAATGATATAATTAATGTAGATGGTTGACACAATGATATAATTAATGTAGATGGTTGACACAATGATATAATTAATGTAGATGGTTGATACAATGATATATTAAAAGGCAGATGCGTACCGAGGGTGTTGTGCTGCTGGCGACTTATTATAACATTGATGACCCCTTTATTTATGACCATCGTCCTCTTATTTAATATACCGTCATAAGCCTGCTTTTGGCGCCCCTGGAACTGGGCGCCTGGGTACATACGTACCTTCCGCCGCCACCGCCGTTACGCCTCTGTTTAAATGTGTATAACTTAAAACACGAGAGTTACCAGGGCTAATGTACAAACTAACACTATCTAAATATAATTCACCAAAACGAGTATGTGCCAATAAGCATGACGAATGACCCTCGCCGGGGTCGACCAATGTCTCGAGACCAACAATGGTGCTTGAGTTCACTTGCGTTGTTCCTTCACAGAAAAACGTGAGATACGTAGTGTAGTGGTTTTTAAAATGTGTGTTTGTGTTCGTTCTTTTCCCCCTTTATGCGAACATGACTGACCCTCGCTAGGGTCTCATGTGTTGATTTCTTCGTAATGTAGTTTGTGTCCGTTCTCCCCCACCCCCTTTTCTTTGCACTATCCATGCGCAAGTCTGTGGTGTATGCTACGCCACGGGGCGTATCTAGTTTTATTATATTCCATAGATACGATGTGATAATTTTACGGGCAATCGGGAAAAGATAACTCTTATTAATTTTAATATTCAAATCTGGACGATCGTATTGGAATATATAAGTTTTGAAATGTAATCAATGTTTGATTTATTTTGTTAAAAACAATTCGGCTAAGTCACCCGTATGAAAACATAATCAGTCGCTCACTGACGTCGTGCTTCACCGTTATTGAAATACGCGCACAGTGCAGATGTTGCAAAAATTGAATTTGACCTAGCTCATTTTCATGAAATTCTGGCACTGAACGCTTGAATCAGTTTCAAGTCAAGTCATTTCAGCAGAGGTTCTCATTCTCAATCTGTTCGATTATACTTGCCCTGGCCCTAGTCATTGTATGTACACAAATTGCCTCTAGGTTTAAGGTTATGAACTATGACATTAATACTCTTAAAGAATTTATTTCAGCTATGATATACATATATACTGCATTACAATGTTAATATTGTTGTTAGCTACAGAAAATTTATATACATGTACTTCAATAAGTATAATCACTGTTATGATTTATAGTATTGATGATCCCCCGCGGTCCTAACCATGGAGACTCGTGTGCTTTGCCGGGGTGGTGCCAAAGTGGTAGCGGGTCGTAGTAGGGAATTCCACCCCCCCCCCTTGTGAGGTCAATTCAGTGGGAGGCATTTTCGACTTTCAGTCTAGGACGCCCAGGTGGCCGCTTCAGAAGCGACCGCTTCCGGTGGGGTTTCTCAGCTTTGGGGGCCAGATAGCTGAGAGGGTCTTCCGGGAAGACCCATAAAGAGCACTAGGCTCGGGGCTACTGATTTTCTTCCACATATAGGTTCATTTATAGAATAGAATCACACATTTTTTCTGAAAAATAAATTAAATTAAGTTTCATTAAAATTTTAAAATCGTTAAATAAATTCATCATTCTAGTTTTCTTATCTACAACTACACCATACACCAGCCTAATTGAAACATTATACTATATTCTAGAATTTACCCAACAGGGCATAATGCATATTGAGTTTAGAAAAACGGTAAGATGAAATCTCTGAAAGTGTATGAGATGTCTGGAAATAGCAGAAGATGTCTCCCTGGTTACACAGTTAACTACTGGGCAGAAGATGTCTCCCTGGTTACACAGTTAACTACTGGGCAGAAGATGTCTCCCTGGTTACACGGCTAACTACTGGGCAGAAGATGTCTCCCTGGTTACACGGCTAACTACTGGGCAGAAGATGTCTCCCTGGTTACACGGCTAACTACTGGGCAGAAGATGTCTCCCTGGTTACACAGCTAACTACTGGGCAGAAGTTGTCTCCCTGGTTACACAGCTAACAACTGGGCAGAAGATGTCTCCCTGGTTACACAGCTAACTACTGGGCAGAAGATGTCTCCCTGGTTACACAGCTAACAACTGGGCTAAAGTGTGTCAGGCATTAAGCCAACCAATAACGATACTTTAAATAACAAAAATTCATGTCACTAACAAATTTCAAATAAGTTCGTTGAAATCTATGGGCGTGGTGCTTATCTTTCTACCCCCTAACCTAAAACCTGTTTTATTTACAGTTTTTAATGTTTTTTAAAAAAAAGACCATGATTCTTCCTCTTCGGACTAATTCAGATGGCTGGGCTTGGGTGGCTCTGTGGGTGGGGACGGGGGGGGGTGGATGCTCACTTGTCTGCTTCGGCTGATTAGTGTTGTTTTCTAAACGTTGGCTAGTCTGACGTCAATACAGTTGGTTTTCCCGCTGAGCGTTGCGGACCGCAAGTTGTCATATCGTGATATACAGTTTCAATATACAATATATTTTGTGTCATATCGTTGACTGCTACGTCTTATTATTATATTTTTTCAGGCTTCTTTGTTTGGGTTTATTTAAGTAAATGACCTCCTGCTCGCACTGGACAGTGGGAAAATTTCTATATTGGTCCTCTTAGATCTTAGTGCAGCCTTTGACACTGTCGACCATCAAATACGGCTGAAAACCCTGCAAAATTATTTTGGAATTTCTGGCTCAGTTCTGGCTTGGTTTCAATCATACTTATCTAACAGATCACAGGTAGTATCAGTAGATGGCTGTATCTCTCACAAAGCTGACTTGCTTTATGGTGTGCCTCAGGGCTCTGTTTTGGGTCCGGTACTTTTTGTACTGTATACAAGACCGCTACTTCTACTGCTTGAAAAGCATTCAGTTAAAAGCCAATCATTTGCAGATGATACTCAACTATATACTCACACTGATCCCTCTAATATGGACTCCGGTGTCCAATTGTTACAGGAGTGCATTGGTGAAGTGAAGTCTTGGATGACGTTAAGCAAACTCAAGCTGAATGATGACAAGACTGAAGCACTTCTATTTTGCAACAATAAATCACGCAGTACTTTGTCTCTTCCGAAGTCAATTCACGTAGCCAGTTCGGATATTCTGTTCACAACATCGACTAGGAATCTTGGCTACATTATTTCTGACAACATGTCTATTAACAACTTCATCAATCACATATGTCGCTCTGCCTACACTGCCATTCGTCAGATCAGCTCAATCCGTCATTACTTAACAGTTAGTGCCACAAAAACACTAGTCTGTGCTCTTGTACTGGCTCGTATGGATTACTGCAATTCTCTTCTGTCAGGTGTGCCAAAACAATGCATTGAAAGAATACAGAAAGTTCAAAATTCAGCTGCCAGACTGGTGCTCAAGGCAAAAAAACATGACCATGTTACTCCACTTCTTCGCTCACTTCATTGGCTGCCTATACAAGCCCGTATTGATTACAAACTGGCCGTTCTCTGTCACAATTTCTTTTCGGACTCATGCCCATCGTATCTTACTGAACTTTTGTCGGTCTACTCACCCACTCGCAAGCTAAGAACTTCTGCAGACACACGCGTTCTCTCTGTTCCTACGACACGCACCAAAACATTTGGTGAAAGGTCGTTCTCTTTTTGTGCAGCCAAACAATGGAATTCTCTACCATTACACATACGTAGTATTCAAACAACCAAGTCCTTCAAGACTGCACTTAAGACACATCTTTTCAAAATTTGTTTTTAAAATTGATGAAACAACATTTCTTGTAAATGATTAACGTAGCTTATGTATAATGTATTGTAATTTTTTTGTGTTTGTTGTGATATGAAAGTTAATTTAATACTTATAGGTATGTTATTTCTTTCATGTAAAGCGCTGTGAGCCCAGTTCCTTACTGGGATACAGCGCTATATAAATAATCAATTTATTATTATTATTATTATTATTATTATTATTGTTTCTCTTATTACTACTGGCCAGTTGGGTCCGGGGTTTCGTTAACCGGACTTAAAAACGGTGTACGCTTACCTATCGGGGTACGCTTACCTATCGCGGTATACTTACCTATATGCTTACACATACCCATCGATGTACACTGACCTATGTATCTGAGTACATGTACTTCTCTTGTGATCTACCTCGCCCGTCCCCCCACACCCACCCACCCACACACACACACACATCGTACGTGTATAGTATTGATCCCACGACCCTGTTGGCAAGACGCTGCAAATGTGTTCCGTGACAACAGAGATTAATTTATAGTGAAGGAATGGGCGGAGATTTCGTGTGTCCGTGAGCCTCAGCCATGTTTATTATTTTGAACAGAGGCGGATTTAGAAGGGGAGGGAACCGGCCCATGTTCCGACTTAAGCGTCGCTTGTGGTTTCACTCTGGATGGCACTGTTTACAGTAAGAGATGTCTTATTTTAACAAAGAATGTATCTCTCAGTGACGTCCCTGTAGCTTTCAGTGACGTCCCTGTAGCTCTCAGTGACGTCCCTGTAGCTTTCAGTGACGTCCCTGTAGCTCTCAGTGACATCCCTGTAGCTTTCAGTGACGTCCCTGTAGCTCTCAGTGATGTCCAAGTACCTCTCCTTGACGTACCCGTCGCTCTCAGTAACGTCCCTGTAGCTTTCAGTGACGTCCCTGTAGCTCTAAGTTACGCCCCTGTAGCTCTCAGTAACGTCCGTGTACCTCAAAGTGACGTCCCTGTACCTCTCAGTGACATCACTGTGCTCTCAGTGAAGTCCCATTAGCACTGAGTGAAGTCCATGTAGCGCTAAATGACGTCCCTGTACCTCTCAGTGACGTCCCTGAGCTCTCAGTGACGTCCTTGTACATCTCAGTGACGTCCCTGTACCTCTCAGTGACGTCCTTGTACATCTCAGTGACGTCCCTGTACCTCTCAGTGACGTCCCTGAGCTCTCAGTGACGTCCTTGTACATCTCAGTGACGTCCCTGTACTTCTCAGTGACGTCCCTGAGCTCTCAGTGACGTCCTTGTACCTCTCAGTGACGTCCCTGTACCTCTCACTGACGTCCCTGTAGCTCTCAGTGACATCCCTGTAGCTCTCAGTAACGTCACTGTAGCTCTCAGTGTAGTCAATGAACTTCTATCTTACAACCCAGTATCTCTCCGTTGTTCTCTGTTGCGACCCTGCAGCTCTCTCTCTCCTGTCTTTATTACACCAGACGTGTTCTAGTTTATTCCAGGGGGGGGGGTAGGTGAAGAGTTCCCTTGATCTCCGATAAAGAAGCTGATATATTTTCTGTCTCAGGAATCCCACGCCTCGTTTGTTGACAGTCTAATTTTAAACAGGAAACATTTGAAAGTTTTACTGCAATTGTAATGATATTTCTGTAGGATGTCAGGTCCCTTAGGATCGTCTTACATTAGATTGGATACACTTTTCGTTGTTGTTACTTAAATACATTATTGTAGAACAGGTATAAACGAAAGGGCTTCGTGCGACAAATGAGTACAGGACTATATCTTATGTAATATATTACAAAAGCTGCTTCTATAAAGAAAATTATTACGCCCTACCCCTATTCATGGTTTCGGTCAGTCTAGCATAAATTAACATTAAGATAATTACCATCCTGCAGTGCTATATTAATATAACATATGTATAGGGCATTCCATTAAATTATGAAAATCTATTAATAAAACATCTAGAACTACTTTTTGTCCAATCTCAGAAGCTGTTGTGTTAAAGTGAACCAGCGTAATAATTTACTAATAATAATTGAGAAATGTTTTCAAATGCTATTCTTACAAAATGTTTTACATGTAAATTGTACTGCTATGTGTTTTCTGAATTCCATTGTTACCAGACATGTTTAACGGAAAATTTGTCTATAAATAGTAACACCATCCGCAATACTTTACGACGTTTCTATGTCTTAGGCTTCCCGAGAAACGCGCAATGTTAGCGAGAGCGAAAGAGCGCCATTGGTTGTTTGATGTGCACGATCATGTTAGGAGTGGCCCAGTAAATATATGGCTATGGTTTCAGTTTAACTGACATCATCGTTGTGTGGTCAGGTCAGCAGATCTGAAATCTCATGCGGTTTCACTAGATCTAATGGTCAAGATATGATTATTAAGTGTGTGTGTACGGGGGTGGAGGGTGGATTCAGGCTAGGTACAAAAGAAATGGTTGAAAAGAAAGTTTTAGTAAGGCGTGATAAAGGACGCAACACAAAACAACGTAGATACAAGGTTGTTTCGTGGTGTCTTTTTCAGGCACCCACACCCCACTTAATGAGTTCTGGTCAAGATATACCTCGTTGTGAGGTCAGATTTTGTGGTCCAAGATCAAGCTTTGCCTTATGTACGGTGTCTTCATCTTCAAACAGTTAAACATAGACTAAGATTCATAATACATTGCTTGATTATATCACGGGGGTGAGGGTGACAACTATTGGGGGTGTAATGGATTAACAAGCAGGCACGCCCCCTCCCCACGCAGACACGCCCCCCGCTGCTGGCGTACACCACGGTCCCCCATTTTGTCACGGTAAATGTTTACTTCTGTAGCAAACCAGAGGTGTCATGGCGCTGGTCGGAACGATAACTCATCCCTCCCTTGGGGAAGGGAGAACAGCGAGTCTGCTTTCTGTCAGACACGGAGACAACCTTTTAGCCACGGCCCTCGAAGGCAAAGCATTGGGGGGGGGGCAGTTATTGCAGAGGAATCGAAATGAAAAAATTGGCATCGGTTCCAACTTTGTGTTTAGCGAATCTCACTTCCTTCGGCATCTTGCGTCACAATAGAGAGCTACATTAACTAGAACTGCATCGACTGATTACAATGATAAATTATGAGACATTTCAAGTAAAGACTCAGCAAGCTACAGGACTCCAATCCAGTCGGAGAGAAGTAACGACTCCGACTCGACATCCGGGTCTGACTTTTGAATAGGGTGGTGGGGGTGGGGGTCCTGGCGTACAGCGCGAGGATTTGTCACGTTCCAAAAACATTGTTGTGCCTTGCCTCGCAGACTTTCAACCAGACGGTGTACTTAGCGGTCCAGACTCACAGAAATGAGTCCATTCTAACGCTGGAGGAGTCAAAGACAAACTGCCCACCATCGCAGCTGCCGGAGGGTGGGTGCTTTTATCTACATCAGTAGGGGGGAGGGGCTGTGCCAAACAAGTTTTATTTATAGCCCTCGCCGGGTCTTCGTCCATCAAAAATATGACGTCAATGACGAGTGATGCAACAAAGGGTTGTTGAAAGGGTCCATTATCATAGGTATAACAGTGTCTTTGCGAGATAATGATACCAAGAATAAGATTTTTGACATTTGCAGATGTGCAGGAAAATTCGGCTAAGTCATGGCTTATCGAATTCAAAATATCGACAATTCGATTATGAATGTGTATTATTATTATTATTACTAGTTTGTGCTTCGGCGCCGTGGCGCCTGCGGCGCCCCCTTTTTTTATGGGCGCCTACGGCGCCGACCTTTTTCAAAAGCCCAACTAACTTGTCCTTGTATGATAAATACGTAATATTAAAATTTCTTAAATGTACACAAAGTATTTTATAATAGTTTTTTTTTAAATTTTATTTTTTATGTTAAAAGCCCAAGTAACTTATCCTTGTATGATAAATACGAAATATTCCTAAAATGTTAAAAAAGTACGTATATAATAAAGGTTTTACTGCGGCGCCCTTTTTATTTAGGGCACCTACTGCGCCCACTTTTTTCAAAAGCCCAACAAACTTGTCCTTGTATGATAGCTACGTAATATTAAACTACCTTAAATGTACACAAAGTAATTTTAAATTGAGGTTGTAGGGCGCCCAAGGCGCCCACTTTTTTTTTGGGGGGGGGGCAAAATCCCAAGTAACTTATCCTTGTATGATAAACACGTATTATTCCTGAAAATTAAACAAAGCATTTATATAATAATTTTTACAGTGCTAATCACCACACGATTTTTAAACTAATTTTAGAAAGCAGCGCACCAAATTACTGCACCAAAAAATAACCATTTGAGTCAATCAGCACTGCTTACAACGCAAAATTTAAAAAAAGCAGAGTGAGTTCCCTCAGCGTTAGGCGGCAGTGAAAAATGAGCGTAAATATATAATAATATATTATTATTATTATTATTATTATTATTATTATTATTATTATTTAGGTTAGGGTTGGATATTTGATAGTATAAGATTAAGTTTATATACTAAAGAATACAGTTCATTAATCTTAAATGAGACAGCTAGCCTCAATTGTAATATCAATCACTTTGATAGTGTGAAACAGCTGACCTGCCACTGACCTTGAAAGTGGAAACCGCTGACCTTGAAGCAGCTGTTGTTGACCATATCTACGGTGCAGAAGCTGCCAACTAACAAATATATAACAGCAGTGATACTTTTGATGATCTACACTCGATGTGTCCCGCCATAAACATCGCATCGTTAGACGTTAAGTTCTCTGACACATAACTGACACTGATGAGAGAGATACAAACCTGGACACAACCAAATGACAACAA